>JAKSZT010054023.1:9851715-9887715 GCA_026826555.1 Tolypeutes matacus | reverse complement strand
TCTATGTCTATGTCTATGTCTATGTCTATGTCTATGTCTATGTCTATGTCTATGTCTATATCTATATCTATATATCTATTTGTTTATCTATATCTTTATCTATAGGTATATTTATATTTATATCTTTATCTGTATCTATATCTATACCTATATCTTTCTATCTTTCTATCTATATATATATCTTTATCTGTATCCCTATCTCTATCATCTCTATCTATATCTTTACATCTTTATCTATATCTATATTTATATCTTTATCTGTATCTATATCTATATATTTATCTCTATCTATATCTACACACACACACACACACATACATACATACACATACATACATATACACTTGCAACTCAGCATTAAGACAAGCAGCCACTTCTCCTAAGAAGATATATACATTGCAAAGAAGCACATGAAAAGCTGCTCAACATTATTAGTCATCAAGGAAAGGCAAATTCAGACACAAAAGTACAAATATTGTATGGTCTCACTGATATGAACTGAATAATACAATGAGTAGAATTATGGAGTTGGACTATGAAGTGTAGGTTGGTGGGAGATGGAATGTGGGGTGGGAAGGGAGAAGATGCTGGATGTATGTACAATGTGTAATAGGTCAAATGTAAATATGTGTTAATAGTTAGACCTAATGGTAACATATTATAGTGAATGCTACACTATTGATTTATGGGTGTGATTGTGGCTGAAACCAGTAGTCTAGAAAGATGAATGTTAGTTGGAGGATAGCTGGAGAATAACATTGGGAATGAGAATAACATTGGGAATGTATTAGTTTAGGAGTAGATGGGGATTGTGGTTAATAATATAAATACAGGTATGTTCTACTACTACAGAGTGTTAAGAATGTGGTGATACATGAGATATAACTAATATAATTTATGTACTATAGTTAACAACAACATTGTAATGTTTTTGTAGCAAAAGCAAAGTTGGTAATATATTAATTTTAACATAAAAAACGATTATGGGTTTGTTTTTTTTTGAGATATAAATATGAATAAACATTTTTTCTCTTATTTTTTTAATTAACAAGGAGAACTTGACTATGTCCTTTAATCTGTGTTCATCTGTGTGTCTTTTTAAACACTAAAGGAACAAATAAGTTAGAAGTTACAATTACATGAGATAAAAATGCTTGAAAAAGAATTTTTTAGGAGTAAAGTTTACATATCTTATTGAGGTGCCTTTTTCTGCTCTTTTATTTTTGTGAATTTGAAATAAAGTTATTAATAAAAAAAGAAAGGAAGCAAAACCTCCCCAAAAACAAAGCCAAAAAATAACAAATAACAAGTAAAATAAAATTTTAAAAATATAAATAAAATAAAAGTTTTAAAAGTAAAATAAAAATTTTTTCAATGTGTCTTTCATCACTGTAAGACCTGTTATCTTTTATGTACAGTGACAATTTCTTTTGTATGTTTCCCCAGTAGTCTTAATTTTTTTTTTTTTTTTTTTTTTTGCTTTATCTTCAAATAAGCTTTAGGTTACAGAAAAGTCACATAGAAAATATAGGGATTCCCATATACCCAACACATTCCCCCTGTCACACTCTCCCTTATTAATAACGTTTCACATGCAAATGCTACATTTGTTACAACTGATGTGGAAACATTGAAGCATTGCTGCTAACCATGGTCAATGGTTTATATTATGGTTTACATTTTGCACCATACATTTTTACAGGTTTTGAAAAAATTTATAATGGCCTGTATCCATCATTGCAAGATCATACAGAACAATTCTAATGCTCTAAAAGTACCTTATATTCCATTTATTCTATTCTTCCCTCCCCCTCCCCTCGGAAACTATGGTAACCATTAAGTTTCAGATTTTGAAGAACAAGAGTCATAGTTACATGCAATAATATTGAAGGCTTGTCATAGTGGTCTGTTTTCTATGTTCTTGAGAGTTTCTTGCCCCTCTAATTGAGAACTCCCAGGATGGGAGTTTAATATTTTCTTCTTTAAAGTGTGTGTCTCCATCCACTGACATAATACCCTGTGACAAGATGGACACTTTCATATTCCATGGAAGCCTGCCCTGGGTGAATCCTATCCTGCATATCCCCTCACCCCGAACACCTTGTACCTGTAACTGTCCCCTGCCATATTTGCCAGATGAACAATCCCACCATTGTAGTTATTTTTTAAAGATTAAAGTCTATTTTTAATGATAAGAGTCTTAGATTACAGTGTATTGAAAAGCACCTTTGCTTTGCTTTTCCAAATAGTTTTGTTTATCTAAATTTTTGCATGATTTTTACCAGCAGTTTTATAAATTAATTGGCAAAGTTTTGGGTATCCAGGCTTATAAACCTAAATAATAAGACTGAATTCTTTACAAGACCCACAGAATCTTCAATAGGATTTGGGGACTCTTATTATTATAGAAGGGGTGTTAAACTAAGTTAGAACCCAGAGGGAGAATACAGAAAGATTTTTTAATTTTGCTTTGGCATCTTTTTTATTTTTTTTAAAGATAGTTTAGATAGGCTTACATATCACCAGAGTTCACCTGCTCCTTCCTCCAGACCTCCCTCCCCTTCCATGGATGGTCCAACCCAGACTCCCCACCCAACTCCCCCTCAAATTCCAGCACCATCACACCCAGTCACATCACTGCACCATTATCACCTCCATCCACTGTCCAATCACCCCCTTCCACCTTATCATAGATTTTGTCCATATTGAGCATTGGCTCACCACCCTCTACTCCCTTTCTGTCTCCTGATAACCTATCTTCCAGTCTCTAGCTCTGTAAGTCTGCTCAATTTGCTTATGGTGGGGGAGGATCACTGGTGAGGTGTGTCAGGATGTGGGGATGTGTGGGGAGAGGGGCACTTGAGGCATAACTCTATGGCATATGAATATGTTCAATTGTTCTTAGGGCGTTTTCTTCGTGGGTGGAAACCCACATGATAACTGAGAGAATATTGAAATCCCATCCCGGGAAGTTCTGCTACATTCTCTAATAGAGTGTAAACAGTGCCTCAAACAGTGGGGCTCCTGAGGGCTCTAGAGATATCTAGACATCATAAGTGGGGCAGACAAACTCAGGAATTTGGCACCCTGTCTTTGGGCCTTACTTTGGAATATATGCTCCCCAATATAACAGAGTTAGACTCATGTATAATTTCCCTACACATGACTATTTTGCCCCTTTTATTTAAAGCTATAATTAGCACTATACTCATTAAATAAATGTCCCAGAAACTTAAATCTTCAGTCTGTTCATATGCCGGTAGAGCCCTGAATCTCAGCAGAGTTGCAACACCTACTCCCCAGGTCATTGGACTCACCCAGGACAAATAACAAAAGGATGATGATGTACAATACCCATTCCATCCATCTGTCCCATGGAATCTAAGCCCCCTCTCAATCAGAAACAGAGTGGACATCACCATCCCCAAATCCTCAAGATTGAGGAATGAACAAACACAAAAGGGTAATGCAACTACGAACTAAATAGGCTTATTATTATTCTAGCAAGGGAAGAACTTGTATCATTGATATAAAGGCATTGGCCACCAGAGGTTCTGAGGGGAGGGAGAGAGAAGAATAGGTATAACATGGGGGTATTTTGGGGACATTTGAATAGTCCGGCTAGACATTGCAATGACAGATACAGGCCATTATACATTCCGTCAAAACCTATAAAATTGTGTGGGGCAAAGTGTAAAGTATAATGTGAACTATAGACCATGTTAGTAGCAATGCTTCAACAGGTGTTCACCAATTGTAACAAACATGCCACACTAATGAAAGATGTTGATCATGGGGGAAAGTGTGTGTGTGTGGGGGGGGGTGTATGGGAATCCCCCATATTTTTGATATAACATTTATATAATCAATATTTTTTAAAAATAAAAATATATATATATAAAAGAAAGGACTGTCATAATGGTTAGAGTGATTAATCCTGATTTTCAAGAAGAAATCATTTTCAAATGAGAGCAGGAAGTAATATATTTGGATTCTAAAGTCTCTAGTGATGGCATACCTAGAGTTAGGAGGCAATGGAAGGCAGTTATTGATATCTAAAGGCAATTCTCTGAAAAGATTTATAAAATAGGCAGACATCTGGCAAACTGATGAAGTAAAACAGAGATAGATATATAAACAAAATACAGAATTTTTCAAAAAATTCCAAAATACAGAAAAGAGATAGTAACCATGGACATCAGAGAAATTTAAAATTAATAAAAATAATTTTACAGGTAAACATATGCTCACCAATTTTTGAAAAACCAGACAAACAAAATATTTCTGAAAAATATGAAATGCCAAAATTGATTCAAGAAGTAATATAAAATGCAGCTAACTTGATAAGCTTTACAATAATCAAACTTCCTTCTGAAAAATATTCAGTCCGAAGGGTTTTTCACAGATGAGTTTTATAATCCTCAAAAGTAACAAAGAATTTCTGTCTTATATAAATTGTTTCATAGTATATACTTAGAGGGAAATCTTTCCAAATCATTTCATGAAGTCAGTGTAACCTTGATTCTGAAACAGGATAAGGTTACAATAACAGGCTCATTTCACTTAAAAGCATGCGTGCAACTCACTTAAAGAATTTATTAGCAAGAAGAATCCAACAATGTCACCTTGAAATTATGATGAACAAATAATATTTACACAATAAAAGTGAACATGGATTGCCATTAGAAAACTTAACAATGTAATTCAACACATTAGTAGACTGCAAGGAAAAAACACATTTGTCACAGTCACAAAAAAGCTTTTACTAAGAGTTGATATGTATTTATGACTACAAAAACTCTAGCAAAGTAGAAAAAAAGGGGTATTATTTTGAGTTACTAAATGTTATGTGCCCAAAAGTTAGAGCAAGCAGTCCTTAAAGGAAAAAGTACATATTTATTCTCCTTTAAGGTAATAAAGAGGACAAGGCCACCTGCTATCACTATATCACAACTGCAAGTCCTGTCAGGTATGACAGAAATATGTGCATGAAAATGGAAAAGAAGTAGACTAAACTCTTTTTATATTTGTACATGGCATAGCTTTTATATAGAAAAACAAAGAGAATCAAGAGGCAAATTATTCACTAAAAAGAGAGTTTGCCAAAATTGCTGGATAATGATATACTATAAAAGAAAATACAATTTTCTATAGCAATAAAAGCTATGTAGGATCCAGAATTAGACTTAACAAAGATACATAAGACCTCTATGTAAAAATAAACTCTGTTAAGACATAAAGAAGGTTTGAATAAACAAAGAGTTAAGGCATGTCTTTGAATGGGAGCTATTAAAACATATCAATTTTTCTCCAAAATAATGTATAAATTTAATGCCTTGAACTTGAAATACTTCTAAAGATTGTATGAAAGTATTATTCACAATTTGCTAGGTTAATTTTGGTAAAAAAAATTACAAAAGGGAGAATTGTTCAATTTGACATTAAGACATATTACAAGACCTTTTATTAGAAAGTCACATTCCTGGTGTAAAAACAAACAAAAATACCACAGGATTAGAAAAGAGGTCTCAAAGACAGACCCAACTATTTGTATGAAAAACTAATGTGTGATAAATGTGATACCACAATGAACAGTAAAACTTTAGTAGTAGTTTGGATAAAAGAACATCATTAAATGCAGATGAATGGAATTGGATTTCTAATTTATACCTGGTAAAAAGTTGATCTCTAGATGGTTTAGGAAAAAAAATTTTGAAATTTAAAACTCACACACTAATATAAAAGTATAAGAGAATATGTTTATGGCCTAGCAATGGGGATTGGCTTATTATTAATTATTATTTTAAAAAACCCTCAAAATATGCAATCCATAACCTGAGAAATTATGTATTTTATTACGATAAAATTAAGAATATCTTTTCAATGGAATACTTCATATTAAAGTTAATACGGTGATGACAGTTTACTGAAAGTTGTTTGGGACAACAAAAAGTTATGTGATGTGTAAAATCTAAAAGGAACTACTACAAATGAATAAGAAAAGTATAGGAACATAGTTAAGAAAATATGTGCAAAAGATAAACATAGGCAGATTAATAGACAACAAAACTCAAATGGTTGAAAAACATGCCCTCATAGGGGAGATGTTCAAAATTGCTTGTAATCTGAGCAATGAAAATTAGCCCAACACTGAGCCACCCCTTCATAAGTATCACGTTGCCCCCATTAGAAAGATGCGTAATGCCAGACAACATAAGGATTTGCAGTGCAGACACAAGAGACCCTTATGCACCAGTGAGGCGGTACCTACAGGCGTGGGGAGAGTGGTGGGTTGTTGAAAATGAACTTTGTGTTTTGTGGGTGCCATGTGTGGGAGGCAGAGCTGCACACCAAGGAGCCCCGAGGACTGTGGCGAGTCAGCACAGACTCTGGGAGAAAGCACGACCTGTTCAGACCTTGTATTGGACTTACAGCCTCAAAAACTGTGGGACAATAAAGTCCAGTGTGAGGTTTTGTCATAGCAGCCCTGGCAAGCTAAGGTTCTCTAACTTTACAATGTCTGCATTTGCAGAGTTCCACTCAGACTCCAGGCACTTCCTGGCCACTAAGTGGTTGTAGAAATCTTAGCATTCTCTTTAGTTACCCTGAGACATGGCACCCAGGAGTGATGGAATTGTATCCTAAAATCCGCATAGTGGCTTTGGAAACTAAATTAGTTTGAAATGGCTTAAGCATGTGGATGGGGAGGAGGCTTGAGTGTGGTGGTGAGTGGAGACAACTGTTTAAAAAAGGGTCTCTAAATAGTTCTGACTCTCAACCAATTTCATAAAAAAACTTTTTAGTGGCCCCACTTCATCACACTGAATGTCTTATAGGATGTTGAAATATTATGTTTCCATTTCAGCTGAGGCTGAAAGTAACAAGCAATCTACATGTGCTTCATTAGGCACATACAAAAGCAAGCTGCTGGGTCACTACGTCAAACACAACTTGAAAGATGAGGATATGGAAGGGATTGACTCGGTGGTGGAAGAGGATTTTATTTTATTTTTTGGTGAGAATTGGTATGTTGTATGAACTTCCCCCATGTCCAGAAGGAAATGGAGGTGCTTCCCCTTCACTTGGGAGCAAAAAAATAACTACCTGTGGAGCTTGTTGGCTAACACTTTATTTGAGATGCCAAGGACTGACACGCCCTGGTGTGGCCGAGCACAAGGAGCTAGTGAACTGCCTTTCCTCTGATGATGGGCAAAGGATGAAGGATGCTTCTCATGGGTCAGAAGTGGGCCTAGATGGAACAGAGTTGCAGTGCCACAGAGCCATGGGAAGACAACCAAGTGCCCAGGGCTGAGACAGGAATCAGGAGTTCCAAGTCTTGGGGCCTCAGCTAAGGTCCCAGAGGGATGTCTCCAGGCCGCTGAAATGATTCATCAAGATGTGGGGATCCATGCATCCAGGGTCATCGTCCTTTCCCTCTCCAGTCCCATGTGCTGGCTTTTGGGCTGAGGAGATGCTTGGCGCTAAGTGGAAGACCCATCACTGAGGGAGCCTTTCAGCCCAGCCTCCCCAGGGACCCTCCTCTGCCACCTCCTGGCATTCATAAAAGCTGTCCTACCTCAGGCTCTAGGAGTCTGAGTGGAAATTTTGTCTTTGGCTATATTTTCTATCACAAGTAGGTGAGCAAGCATTTTTAATTGCTCTTGGAGAGATACTTTTTAAAGCCTTGTTCTTTGGAGGAGAGACCAAGAGGTGGAGAAGAGAGTGTAATGACCTGCTGGGGCTCTCAGGTAGGGAGCTTCAAGCTTTTGTCCATGTTCTCAGCTGGAGTGGGCTGAGTGCCTGTAAATTGGGGGCTTCCTTCACTGCAGGGAATGTCACTGTTTTGCTGATTATTAAATGAAGGCCAGGCTCTTTCATTATATGAAAAGATGAGGTAAAAATGCCACTTGATTGCATTGTGTCAGAAACACACTTTGTGTGTCTTTCTAGCAAGAAAGTCTTTCATGGGGGTCTAATATCCTTGATGCCAGCAATTATGTAGAGTCCCTGCTCTGTTCATTCCACATGCTTGCTATGTGATTTCAGTTATAAATGAGGGATTGAATAATATACTTTTGAAACCGCTGCAATTTTGAGAACCTGTATCCCCAAGATCCTTTTTGAGAACACCCTTTAATAAAAAGGCACTGGGCTCCTTATAAGGAAGAGAAGAAGTCATGGTGGGAACCTGGAAGAAAAATTATCTCATGAATTTCTAGAGGCCTTTCCTGTGTGTTCCTCCTGGCCACTCTGGACCTATTACATAATGGGATCCCTGGAAACATCTTCATTTCTCTTGTGCTATGCCTGGTTTCCTGGCCTTGGGTAGAAGAGGGAACAGTTTTCCTGTACTTGTGTGAAATTATCTGTACTGTACATGAGGAATTCTGACCGATAGACTGTTCTGTGCCAGGGCAAATGCTTTGTCTACAAGAGGCAGCCTTTATCTACATAGAATAATTTTAGTACCACCTGGTGTATATGGTCCCAGATTTGGAGACAGAATTTTTTTTACGCTTAGTTTTGGCACTTGTTCACCATGCCCTTATTAGAATCAGTTATTCACTGTAACTTTTAGTTTCTACAACTCTAACTCATGTGATTGCTATGAGAATAAAAACAATATGCTAGGTGTGAATAATTTTTTAAGTTCTACACCATTGTGAGTAGGTAAGTAAGGGAAGAAATCCAAATTTTTTCCCTTTGAAAATTCTGCTGTAGTGCTTGATATTCCAACAGTAGTAATCCTTTACTGAATGCTAAAACTATATGTCTCCAAATATTTATCAGTCTATTAAGACTTTGATGACTAAGACAAGGGTCAAAGATTCATGACCAAAGAGGCAAAATAAATCACTCTAATAAGTATTTTGTTAGGTGTCACCGCTGAGATCTAAACAAAGACTCGAGATCATTTTCAAATGAAGGGAAGGTGGCATTTGAGCTGAGCTGCGAAGACGAAGACTGGCAGACAGAAATAGGAGGAGGAAGAATGACATCCAGGTTGAGTGGACACAAATGACTAAAATGGTGGGATACATTCTGAAATATAAAAAATATTCTTGTTTCAGGGTAAACGTTCCTGGAGGAGTAACACATTAATTGTTTGATTTATTTCCTCTGATCACTTTACCACGTGAACACTATCTGAGGGATTGAGACACAGGAAAAACATGTTTTGAAGAGAGAAGAAATGATAATGGGATAGAAAAGACTTGGGTAGACTCCTAGGTGACCATACAAACACATCAGTAGATCCCTGAGAGAAAGTATTTCTTTCCCTGAATGTCTGAGAGGCTGAGCTGTGTTTCTGCCTTTACTCTGTCCTGCAAACTGGGCTGCTTTTACCACCTCCTAATGACCTGGATTTGTTTGGAGGGCAGTTCTAAGTGGAATAACTTTGCTAAAGAGAAATAGTTAGCAAGAAAATCGGGGCTGCCTCTCCTCCCAAAGCAGCTTTATGAGAATGGAGCCATCTTCCATAGACTGTGACTCAATGCTTCCTAGTTTTTAATTTCCTATTTCTCTTTTATTCTTCTCAGTCTCCTTTTCCATCTTCTTTACCCAGCAAATTAGTCTGAGAACCCTGAACATTTTGGTTCTGTACTCCGTACTCCCCTGTCTCTTATTCCACATTCTCCCATCCATATGAATAGTTTCAATTCCCATTTATATGCAGATGCGCTAGAAAGCTAACTCCAGTGCATGCTTCTCCTCTGAGGTCTAAATACTACATGGCTATTTGACATATTCTCGTGTGTATTTGAAACATACTTCAAATGCAACATGAGTGAAACTGAACCCATGATCTTCCCCAGACCTGGACCTTTCCCAGTGTCTCCTATTTCAATGAATGACTCCATCATCTATCAGGATGGATGTTCAAACCAGGGACCCAGGCCAGCACAGCGTGCTCTTTCAGGGCAATAAAAAATATCACCATTTCCTATCCAAGTACTGTTAGGCAAATTATCTAACCTTTCTAAACCCTAGGTTTTTAAATTTTCATTTTTAATATGGGTATGATATGCTTATTTCATAGGGTATTTTTAAAAAGATAAGCAAGGTATTTTGTTTTGATAATTTATTTTATTTTTTTGAGGAGGTACTGGGAATTGAACTCATAGGGTATTTTTGTGAGAATCAAATCACATAAGGCATGTAAAAAGCTTACTTCAAAATAATGATTCAATATATGTCACCTATGATTATTAATCCTTAATACATTCCTTTCCCTCACTTCATACCAAAATTGTATCCACTCTCCTAAAATCTCTCAAATGCCTCCATTTCTTTCCAATCCAATTCTCACTACTCTCATCTAATCTACCATTTTTTTTGTCTGAACAACTGAAATAATGGCTTATTTTATCTATTTCTACTCCCTTCCATTCCATTGTCCATACATAGGCCAGAAGGACTTTTTAAATTTTTTAGAATTCAGACATGGACATCTTGCCTCTCGGCAATATCTGCCCATTGCACATAGATCCTGAGTAATTCCAGCCCTTCCAAAGCAGCCACCTCTCTTTGCTCTCTGCAAGCCAGCTCCCTGCCCTTCCATTTGGTCTCATGCACACCCACTTCAGGGACTTGTACGTGCTCTTCTGATCACCTGGAAACTTTTCCACACCCCAATTTAGTTTTGCCTAGGTAATTCCTGAGATTCCAACACACATTTTCTTAGGAAAGTTTCTGGTGATGTCTCCAAGCCAGGTTAGCCCCTCTGTTCTCCTTTAAAGTAATTATTATAGCTTTATAAAGTTGTAATCTCCAATATGTATACTCCTGAAGGTTTAGCCAAATTCTGTTTTGTTTAACATTTTATCTCTAGCACATAATACCATGCCAGAGAAGATCCTACAAATATATTTGTTGAATAGAATGGGCAGTAAGGGCTAGACTAGTGGGTTGGTCTAATTTCCTCCTCACAAGTCAAAAGAAAAGGTTTAAAAAAGAAAAAGAAAGGCATGATAATGCTTGGGAGTAGGGGAAAAGATGAATTGGAGAACAGGATTTGAGGAGTCTTCTGTTGGTAGAATGAAAGTTGTAACAGAGAAGTAATTTTTTTCAGGTAATGTAAGGTACTATTTTAAGGGAATTTAAACCTTTCTCTAATATGCCCTCTCCATTCCCTGAGCACATCTACACAGAGGGCAATTGAAAGAAAAGTACAAATAAACTTATTCCCAATTTGAAATTCAGTGTATATTTTTGTGTAGTTCAGGGCAAGCAATGAAGTCTATGGTTTGAATGAATACAGAATAACTTACCCATATTCATTTCTAAATTCATGTTTTACTTATTTCTCTAGCTGCTATAATTTGCATCAAACCATAAAATTACTTTTTTCCTTGAATTTGAACTTGAACATTTCAAACTCCCTAAACATTTTAATTTTATCAAGCATTTTTATTAACTGGCTTTTACTAAACTTCAGCATGATATCCTTTAAGAACACAAACATTAACATTTTAATTAATTTAGAGCTGGGCTAGGAAATAACCTACTGGGAATCAATTGTCTAAATAAACAGATTCAAGTTAAAAGGCCCAGTGTTTAGTAAAAATACATTTAACTATCAATACAGTGTAGGAATAGCACATCTCCATTACCAGGCATAAATGCAAGCCATAAAAGTTTGTAACTAATTAAAATAATCTGTTTTAATGAGCCTAAATTGTATTAAAAACCAGTGACATTTATTTTTATTTTTTTAGAAGGTACCAAGGATTGAACCCGGGATCTCATCCATGGGAATAAGGCATCCAACCACTGAGCTACATCTGCTCCCCAAGGAGAGTTGGTTCTGTCATTTGCTTATTTGTTTTTAGGAGGTACCTTGTACATGGGAAGCAGGCGCTCAACCACTTGAGCTACATCCAGTCCCCTAGCGAAGTATTTTTAAAGAGCATTCCATTGTCATCAGTGAAGGGAAATTAAATTTTGCCATGCAGTGCAAAGTATATTAGCTTTGGGGGAAATAGGGCTATCTTTTTCCACCTTCTAGCTGTATAACCTCTACCAGACATTTTATCCTGCTGAGATGTAGGGTTTTCATCTGGAAAAGTAGAATATTATTACTTGCCTCATTTGATTGATGTAACAAGTAAATGAGGTGCTGCCAGGAAGTGATTGGAGATGACCGGTGTTCTTTTCTACATGGCACTTAAAATTATTTGGCCACCACACAGACACGGAGTCCTGCATTAGCTGAATGACTCCTGGATTTCCAAGATTGATGACCTGCACCAGTGGGTCTCTAATTTTATTTGTATGAGTTTGTTAAAATACAGAGAATCTGACTCCATGTTCAGGATATTTTATACAGTATGTACACTACTGAAATTTATCATAGCAAAAATAAATAAGTAAAACAATATAACTATCTACCAATAAGGGTGGGATATATGAGAAGTTCACTGTATCATAGGAAGGGTTGTATATAACTCAAAGATCATATATCAGGAGAATATTTATCACTATGGGAAATGATTCTAATATGATGCTTAAGGAAATAGGTTAAAGCTAGCATGTATATTCTAATTCCCATTTAGAAGGTATATGCATACACCAAAATATTAGTAGTTTTCTCTGGTGAATATTTTAAGGGTTTTAAATGTTTTTACTTCCTTTTCTCTATTTTCTAATTATTCTAAAATTACACATTGCTATTAATCAGAAAAAAAAAAAAAAAACAAAAAAAAAAACAAAGGCAATAAAGTTGGGAAACATCATCTAAATGTGAACCCAACATGTCTTATAAAACAAGTCCACTCTAAAGCACTTTACAATCTGACAAAGACAATTCTCCTGGAATTTTGATTTTTCAAGCAATTTAGGAATTGGAGAAATCACCTTTAAAAATGAACTGGGGAATTATGAACAAACTCAAAAATATCTTTATTTATCAAGATAGTTGAGATGTTGAGTTCATGATACTCTTTTTTGGACACCTTTGACGCTAATGACTTAGTAAAAAGTTTAGATAGTTTGATGAAAATACTATAAGTTGTTACTGAAGTAAGGTGTCTAGGGAGGTTGGGCTGACAGCAGAGATGGGCTGTTCCCACAGTCTTCACTGGGCGGAGAGGTGTTGAGGGAAACCAGGAATTCTCAAAGTTATGAGCAAGGGGGAAAACTTCAGAGGAATACATGATTAACACCCCATTGTACAAAGTCCAGTGTTACCCATAGCTATTTCACGTAGCTGTACATAAGAGCAGAAAGGATAGCCAGGGAGAGAGAGGTAGAGTGAGAGAGAGAGGGAGAAGGAAGAAGGAAAGGAGAAAGGTGGAGAGAAGGCTGAGGTTTTCAAAACACATGCTCCGGTACATATATCTGAAGGCAAACATAAAGTACACTTTTTAATCAAGGTTGACAAATGGTAGGAACACAAGCTGTTATTCTCTCTTTAATTCATGGTTGAAATTGATAGAAAGCAGGTCACTCTTGTTCTCTGCATGAGATTTATCTTGCAAAGCAGCCTTCAATAATAGATAAGAACTGACATATAACCTGTGACCTGTTTGCCATTCCAGGTAGGGAATATAGCTCAAGATATGGTTAAACTAACCAGGTTGTCCCCTTCTCCAGTGCTCACTAGCTGTGTGATCTTTGACATGTTACATAACCTTTCTGAACTTTAAGAACATTATTTGCAAAATGAGAATAATCTCACCCATTCTGAAGAGCTGTGAATATGGAAGGTCAAAAAGTACATGATGTATCTTACTGCAATGTATAGAATCTGGAAACCTAATATGCTCCCCTCAGTCTAAAAAAGTCTCTGGTCTTAGAAGCAGTCACAATGTCCAGGAGCTTTGCCTATCACATGTCTCTCAGTGCCTGACATACATAATCTATAAGGGTGTTTGTGTCAGGGCACTCTAACCATTTATATCCTCATTTTATTGACCCAATAAAAAGCACTGGAATCACTGTCTGGTGACCTTTCTTCTTCACATGCCCTCTACAACTCCATAACCTAAAAAATATAAGGTATTAAATGGCTTATCAGCGTTACAGGATGGAAAGAGGGAGCAAAGATGACATTAAAGAAGCCAATGAAGCCCTAAACCTCTTCTACAAACTATTCGTCAACACCCATCCACAGATCAAGAAAACGTGGGTGGACCTGATGAGTCTTTATTAACAGAAAATTCTCAGGATGTATGGTGCCTTTTTGTGGTTTTACCTAATTTAACATTAGCTAAGCTGCACATTTTTACCGATATCTGATGTATAGGTGTGACATTGGATGGATCTCCGTGTGTTTTGGGTGATAGTTACATGATTTGCAAAGAGGAGCTGCATGTCTGGGTTGGAATCTGATGTAGATGACAATGATTTTTATTTGTGGCATTTTTGTTTTGTTGTTTTGCAGACCATTGCAGCACATGGTTATTGTAATCTGTGCGTCCCTTTGCCTGGTTCCCAAAAGGAAATCAGACGTCATGGAAGGGAAGAACCAAACAGCTCTGTCTGAATTCATCATCTAGGGATTCTCTAACCTAAATGAACTGCAGTTCTTGCTGTTCACCATCTTCTTTCTGACTTATATCTGTACTCTCGGAGGAAATATATTCATTATTTTGGTGAGCATGGCAGATCCACGCCTGCACAACCCATGTATTATTTTCTAGGGAACCTGACCTTCCTTGACATCTGCTACACCACCACCAACGTCACTCAGATGATGGCGCATCTTCTGTCAGAGAAGAAAAGCATTTCTTTCGGGGGGTGCATACCTCAACTCTTTGGCATTTATTTTCTTTGTAGGGTCAGAGTGCCTTCTCTTGGCAGCAATGGCTTATGATAGCTATATTGCCATCTGCAAACCCTTAAGATACTCGGTTCAGATGAACAAAGTCCTCTGTAGCCAGTTAGCAGCCTCATGCTGGACGGGTGGTTTCCTCAACTCCATGGCGCACATGGTGCTGACACTCCACCTGCCCTTCTGTGGCAACAACCAGATTAATTACTTCTTCTGTGACACCCCCCCCCCCGCTGCTCTTGTCCTGTGGGGACACTTCTGTCAATGAGCTGACGCTGCTATGCATTGGGGCCTTCATTGGAGGTCTACTAGGTCTCCACTAGTAACACACAGTCCATCTAATTCTTTTCATTTGTAATCACTGTGTTCAATATTCTAATTACTACCTTTCTTGTAACCTCAACTCATTAGAAACCTTATATAGTTCTTTCCATGTGGGGTTTGTTTTTCCTGACTCCATCTGTGAGGGTTGAGGCCCGGGCGTGGTCTGTGAGGGTGGATCTGTGAGGGTTGAGGCCAGGGCCATGGTCCCACTCTTGAATTAGCTCTTAGCTCACAAAGCCCTTGGCTCAGAGCACACAACCTCCCTGGGCACAGCAGAAACCTTTCCAGGGAGTTGCATTCTGTGTTCCTTCTGTATAACTTTGAGTGATAACTGTAGTGTATGAATAACTATGCAAATAAAGACCGGCAGAGTGTGCCTGTATCCGTGTGAACAAACTTCCATCCCCACCTGGAGTCTTTTTTCCACCTACCTCCCTTGTGAGCTCCAGAGGTGGATGCAGTGCACGCCCTCTCTTCACTACGGACATTCTCTTAATTGGAAATGTGTATTCCCATGATTATTTGGCCCAAATTCTCTCCATTCTTTAAAGTCTCACTCACAATCTGCTTTGTCTGTGCAGCCTCCCTTCATGAGGCCAGGTAGTGTTTCCTCTTCCTTCTTAAGTCAGGTGGCACTACCTGGGATGGTATGGGGCAGTTCCTCCACTTGTCTGCATATTGTTATGTTTCCTCACCAGTCCTATTAGCTCTTGATAACATACTCTGTGGTTTTCCTTCTACAGCACTTACCAAAAGCTATTATTTTATGATTTATAGATCCTATTCACCTCTTTATCTTTAGGGCATAGGAAACGTCTGGCTTATAGTAGGTGGTAAATAAATACTGTGGGATAAATATCTGAATGTACCACATTATAATGATATCTAGCATTCTGCCTGAAGGTCTTTGCTCTCCTATTAATTTTTAAGATTCTAGTGAACATACATCTCATAAGAAGTACACATCATTATGTTCCCTATATGCCCAAGTTTGATGTTTTATTCACTGTAAGGGATTATTATAGGATATTTTCTTTGTTGAACAGATGAAGTGGAAAGGGGGAGGTGTGGCTTATATGTATGTAAAGATGACATTTAAGTTGAAAGAAACTTCTCTAGTCACATTTGTCTTTACTTGATCACATGGGTTTTTTTTTGTTTGTTTGTTTTTTTGTCAATGTATTTTTTGTAAAGTATTCCCAAACTTAAAAAAATTCAAGATTTATTCTGTGACCATCTGCTTTTCTATCTCAATGTGGTCTACATCTTTCCCTTTTATACTTTAAATATAAACATTATGCCACTGATTCTCACTTTGCAAATCTACAGTTTTACTTTTATCCTAATTTCAGTCAAGTCTCATAAGCCAAAATGTTTTAATCTAAACTCTTCAGCTTGTCAAAACAAGTTTCTGTCCTTGATTGACCCGACCCGTGGATCGATCAAACTGAAACCTGAAAGAGGGAGTGGGAATGACAGAGACAAGAGACAGGAAGAATGGAGACAAGACAGGGCTCTGATCAAGTCTCGTTTATTGGGGTGGAGTCGTGGGTATATATGGTATTTGAGGAAACCTCCTGATTGGGCGCTCCTGCTACGTGGAGTCCCCTGATTGGGCAACGTGGAGTCCCCTGATTGGGCACTCCCACCTCTGGCGGGAAACCATTGCCCAGTACTGGCTGCTTAAAGAAGAAGTACAGAATGAGAAATAGGAACTTAGCTGGATAGTTGCAAAAAATGGTGTTAGCACACAAGATGGCTGTAATAATACCGGTGCCAGGGGCAGCTTCCCACAGGTCCCCCTTCTTTATTTTATTTCAAAGAAGTGGATGACTGACAAGGTGACCGGTCTTGAGGGGACTATGCATGTCTTAGGTCAGGGCAAGCTATAGAAAGGCAGCGTTTACCTTACCCGTCATCGAGAATCGAGGCAGCAAGGCCACCTCTCTATCTTAGGTGTTTATTTCTGCCGATGTGAAATGCCCAGTTGCCCGTCTTTGGCTAGCCAGCCCAGTGCTCCAAGACGTTTTGGTGAAGTTCAAGCTTCACAATCGGCCATGTCCAGTCAATGATAATGGACCTGGATGGGCTGCATTCTTATGGCATCCAGTTGTTGTTTCACAAAGGCCATGAGTTTGTTAAAGAGAAAAGGTCTTAGTGATAGGAGTATTAGTAAGCCAAGCACAGGTCCCAAGATGGGGAGTAGATAGGGTAGCATCCCATTAAGCCCACTCCATAAGGGGTTGTCGGCTAATTCTTTTCTTCTTTTCTCCGGGTCTTCTTGCAGCATTCTGATTTTGTCCCAGACAATGCCAGATTTATTGGCATAAAAGCAGCATCATTCCTGTAAGGCTAAACATATCCCCCCGTGTTCAGCTGTTAATAAGTCTAACCCCCTCATATTTTGTAAGACTACCTCGGCCAAGGAGTCTAATTGATCCTGGATATCTTGAATAGTACCTGACAAGGCCTGAAAATCTTCAATTAGTTGTTTAGATAAACTTTTATATTGAGTGATAGAGAATCCTAAACTGGTTGATCCAGTGGCTAAGGCTCCGTTTATACCTAAGGTAGTCAGAAGTGGGATAAACTGTACGGCCCTTTTATGGTGGCCAGCTATGAAGTCCAACCTAGGAATTGGCACTGGCTCCCCTCCCGGAATAATATCTATGTCGGGGAGGAGGGTGGCCAGAGTACATAACCCTGTCCAGTAAGTAGGTAAGAGGGAATAGGCGAGATTATTGCCACAAACGAACACGGAGCTTTGGCTTGTGCAGAAAGCATCAGATATATTGATTATTGTGTTACATTGAGCGAATTGGAGCAGCCCCAAATTGACTTCATCACTATTGTTAAGCGACTGGGAGAATAGACAAAGAGAACTATTCAAAAACATTGGTTGCACTGCAACTGGTGGGATAAGGGCGCAAGAACCGTTATGGGAGCTGTGATTGTGATAAGGATAATAAGTATCGTTGAGGGCTGGTATAGCTGATGGCATAGGAGCTCTCGATCGTAAGCACAGCCAGCAGTCTTGAACGAGATTAGGCACTGATTCATGGAGCAGTCTAAAAGTGGCTTTAAGAATATCAAAAGTTTGAGCGTCTATATCTAGGTTCTCAGTTTTAGGTAAGGCCAGGGGGTGATAGCCAATTTGAGGATATAGGTTTTTAATTAATTCTTCCACTCTATTTTGAATGGAAATCTATCAGACCTGGTCCTGTGGGCCTCCCCCATCTGACATGTGCACAGGAGGTTTTTGGTTCCAGCAGACCGGTTTCCCTACCTGGCCTACACAGGAGGCTTGGGCAAGTTTAGGGTAAGAAGTCCCCGGGGTGGTGTCCCAATCTCCTCCAAAACTGCCAGGAAAATTCTTGGTTAAAATGGCAGTAAAATATGTTTTATTGTCCGGTCCCGTACAAGTCTGGAATTTACTATAACAAGTGCTGTGCATGGTCTGTGGAAAGGTGGTACAGGGGCAACTCCCCGGTCTGCCATTAATAGAGGGGATTGCCTTTGGATGATTTATACATACCCATAGCTGCTCAAGTCCTCCGGAATTGATTGGCACAGCCTGTAGATAGGCAGTTGCTGTGCCGCGTTGTACTGCTCGGGTATATGTCCCAGGAGTGGCTGTGTAGCCCCCACGACATTCACAAGGTTTACCATAAAGCTTCTCTAAGAAGATATTAGGGGAAACTGGGGGTCCCAAGTCCCCATGGGAGGCGGCCAAAGACAGCACGCCATCCAGATTTGTAGATATGGCTTTCCATGCTGCTTCATTTCCTATAAGGCAAGAAAACAATGTTTTCTCAGGGTGAGTCCTCTGCCCTGGACACATGGTTATTGTCTATTTGTTTGACCATTCATTCTGGCAGCCATCTGGCTGCATCCATTTCTTTAGAATAAATGCAAACTGACCCTCTACCCCATATCAATACAGGGTCTGGTCCATGCCAAGTATTATCCAGAGGGTCTTTCCATAAGACGGTAGCAAATTTTGTATTAGTATTAGTATGCCAGAAACGTTCTGCTGTGGAGCATCCATCTTTGTCCGGAATTTAAAAATTTAAAATAAAAAGAGAGTGAGCTAATAAATTTCTGGGGGATCCCTTATTAGGGTACCATTCCCCCCTCTTTATTTTATTTAAGGTATTTTTTAAGGATAAATGTGCTCTTTCTACTATTCCTTGTCCTTGAGGGTTATATGGTATTTCTGTAACATATTTAATATTCCAGTCACCACAAAATTTTTTGAAAGATTGACTAAAGTACGTAAATTATCAGTTTGAAACTGGACCTTTTGTAGAGTTATAATATTTCTATTAATAGTATGACCTAAATATTGAAAAGGAATCTGTTTTTGAAGTTTTTCTTGTGCTTTTTGCAACCCATGTTGAGGAAGAACTTCTTTAGCCAGCAGAAATAGTGGTTTCAGCTCAGAAGATTTGCTCAGTGGCAAAAAGAATATCATCCATATAATGAATAATTATAGCCTTAGGAAATTTTCATAAAATTTGTAATGGAATGTGAACAAAGGATTGACATAATGTAGGACTGGTCATCATTCTCTGAGGTAAAACTTTCCACTGATATCATTCAGTAGGAGCTGAATGATTAATAGAAGGAATAGTAAATGCAAATTTTTCTCTATCATTTGGGTTAAGAGGAATAGTAAAAAAACAATCTTTTAAGTCAATAATAATAATATGCTAAGTTATGAGTATTTTGCTAATTCCTGAGGAAGGGGCCACCCTCCCCAGGAAGGAGCACAACACTCCTTGGGCAGTATATTTTAAGGTTTATGCATCAGTCCCTGGTAGAGTGGCCAGCTCCTCTAGGGAGGAATACAACACCTTTTGAAATATACTTTATCTTTTAGAATTTGTTACAAAATATCCTTGATGTGCTTACTATTTTAGTTTCCATTTATTATTATTATATATAGCAGAGGTGGAGTAAATCAGATAAATTTAAGTTAAAGCATCTGCCTTTTGATTTTTAGGCAGAGAGGTAGTTTTATAACACATATTATATTTTAAAATAATTAAAATTATGATTAATAACAGTATACTTTTATTTAATATTACACTGAAACATTATTAAATTTTCAGCAATTTTATACACCCTTAAAGAATTTATACGAACTTTTTATTCATATAACTTTAATTGCTATAAAATTAGAAAATTTCCCTCGATTGCACAACAGTCTCAAACACTTTACTCAACCTACATCACATGAACTTAACCACTTTCAGTATTCCACCCCCTTCCAGGCAACAGACTAAAACATTTGTAACAGTTTGAAACCAAAGGCTTTTTTGAGAGAGCAGGTTTAAACATCATGTTCCCCGAAAAGCAACAAAACATGTATCTCCAAGGAAACATCAAGGCCAAAGCACAAGAAGTTACTTTGATAAAACACTTTCCCTCTGCACACTGATCACCCCGGAGAAAAAATCTGTGCAAACTTTCACCAAAACAGACCAATGACTTGAGAAACTCCAAGAAAGAACAAAACTCCAACCTGTTTTAATAACTTAGTCATTTTATCTTCTGATAAAATTACTTTCTTTTCTTTAATAATAAAAGCACATTCTATATACCTTCTTTACTTAAGTTACCACAATGATTTTAGAAACTGTTTTTAAGCAAACTTCTGACAACATACAATTACCATCAACATTAAACAAACTTGTTAGGCTAATGATTTAGCTTGTTTATATCTATTTTTATTATTTTTAATTAATACCCATATTTATTAATATAAGCAATTATATAATGTTGGCCATTTGAATGGAGCTCTTTTAATAATTTTTATTCATCAGTTTAATATTACCATCCGGAGGTATCAAAATATACACTGACACTGAACAAACAGACAAACACAATACAAGTTACAACACATCAATAAAAGCATGCATCTTTGATTTCACTGCTTTTGAGAATTTTTCTGGAAACTGTATTGCTATGTTTTCTTACCTTTCCAGTGGCTTAATTTTATTAGCTTCTCTCATCCTACAGCCTTATCATTATGTAAGCAGTAGGAGGTTTTTAAAGTTGCTGCTGTAACTGAAGGGTTAATATCCACAGCTGGAGTTGAAGAGCAACAGAAATAAGACTACACAAAGACCATACATGAAGGGGAATTATTTCTCCCTTTTAATAAGTGCTTTGTAAAGCTTTCTTCACTAACTTCCAATGTTTCAGTGGTTTAAAATATCCCACCCTTGTGGCTGAAACCAATAACAATGTTTCTGTACAAGAGAAAAAAGTTCCTCAAAAGCCTAGGATTTAAGTTACACAGGTGCTTTTTAATAAAGTTTTTAACACTCTAGAGTACTCTTCAAAGTTCCACTGCTGATTACCCATTACCCTGATGATTCCAAGAATGAAGCTTACCTTTTCTGTTTTCTTTTTCTTTTAAAACCACTCTCAGGAGCCCACCCCTGTGTCTACTAGCCCATCAAATTCTCTTACATCTAGCCATAGGGTCATCATAGGTTTGTTGGCTGAGATAGCCTGTACCCAATATGCGTCGGAGGAACCAAATCCTCCTGTACCACGCGTAAGAGGTTTTATCTGATTATTAGTGTTGATTAAGGAAAGCAATAATAATTGAGCAATTCTTTGGCCTGAGGGAATAGTGGTGATATTTTGTGGGGAGGATGCCATAACTTTTATTTCTCCGGTATAATCATTGTCAATGACACCTGGAGAAATGTTGAGCCCATTAATCGTGGAGCTGCTTCCTCCGATTACCAACCCGAAGGTGTTTTGTGGCAAGGGACCAAATATGCATGTTGCCAGAGTCTGTACCCCCATTTATGATGTTAGTACTGTGTGGGTGGTGGGACAGAGGTCCAGTCCTGCACTCCCTGGGGTGGCTCGGCAGAGGTCTGGAATGGATTGTTGTTTGCTGGGACAAAGCTGATTGCCCCAAAAGCTAGTCTGGGTTTGGGGGCCTGGGGCTGGCCCCGATTCCTGTTTCCCTGATGGGGAGGCAAAGGTTGGCCTTGGGCATCAGGTTTTGATTTATATTCATTAGCCCAGTGTTTCCCTCAGTGGCACCTAGGGCACAACTTAGGCGAAGTACCTTTCCCTTCAACCGTTTAGGGCTTTTACAATTTTTTGCAAAATGCCCCACTTCCCCACAAGAGAAACACCTTCCGTTATTTCGTTGGGCTAAATATTGCTTAACTGTATATCCTTGAAGTGCCGCCACCAAAGCTAACCTTTGTTGGTAAGGGGCTCCTATGTCTGAGCACAGTCTAATATAGCCAGACAAGTCTGTCTTTTTTCTGTATGGGCGGATCGCGGCTTGACAAGCGGCATTCACGTTCTCATAGGCTAGCTGCTTTACAAATTCAATCCCTGCCTCAGCATTGCCGAATATTCTCCCTGCGGCTGTTATGAGCCCATGCACGAAGTCTGCAAATGGTTCATCTGGCCCTTGTTTTATACTGGTAAGAGAAGAGCTGAGGTCTCCTTTAGTAGGCAATTTTTTCTATGCCTTGGAGCCTGCAGCTTGAATTTGGGCAAATAGCCTGCCATCATACTGCATTTGGGCCTCATTAGTAGCATAATTTCCTTCTCCTGTTAACATATCTAGAATCCACCCATTGCCTGCTTGTGCATTTTGTCTAGCAGTGTCCTTACAGATTTCAACATATTCTGATTTCCATAACAAAAAATCTCCACCGGACAGGGTGGTTAGGGCGATAGTATGCCAATCGATAGGCGTAAGCCAATTTTCAGCAACTGATTCAACAATAGTTAGTGTGTAGGGAGCGGTAGCTCCATACTGGGCAACAGCAGTTTTTATTTCTTTTATGACCTTAAAGTCGAAGCCATTATGATGTCTCCAGGCTTGACCTTGATTATCTACGTTTCCGTAACAGGAAAGTCCTCTGGCTCCTCTAAATCTATTAAAGAACGAGAAGCCTGGGGGTGGTTTTGAACTGCTCCTCTTGCGGGAGGTTTAACATGCAGTTCGGTGATTTTGCTGTCATTTTTAGCTTTCCCTATTTTTAGTCTTTCTAATTGAGACAGGAATTCCTGATGCTCCTATTCCAATTTAATTTGTTCTTTTAACTTTTCTATTTTTTCTAATAAGTCTTTTTTGAGATCTATTACCGGCATCACTACAGGTGGCACTGAAGGGGGAAGGGTATACGGTAGAGGTTGTTTTAAGGTGGCCAATTCGGATTATGATATCTAGCTGCCTCCTCTTCAAGATCGTCCCGTTGTATGTCAGACGAATCATCATCGGTCTCATTTTTTAAATTTTTTAAGGGAAGGATATAATTTTTTATGTCTGGTCCCTAGTTTTGGTTTGGCCCCTTTTTCACTTATATTTTCCTTTTCTGCCTTTGCTGCTGGCCTTTTGCTTTTTGCATTAATTTTACTTTCATTTTCGCTATCTAATGAAATTAGATCTTCCTCATGATCAGGACCCAAGGGTTCTACTGATAAATTACCTTCTGGATTTTCCACACATTTGTCAGGGCCCATGCTTTTCTGACTTTCTCCCTGTCCCTTTTGCAAGATTGCTTTGCCCTTCTCAAGTACGGCCGCTATCGTACTGTCCCTGTGGCGAACACTTAGAATTTCATTTATCAGATTCCAGTATGAAAAGGCAGTTACTGGGATCTTTTCAGGCCCAAAAGTTCTATAATAATCCTGTAGGGCATCTCCTACCCTCATCCATCTTTTTTCATCGATGGTACCTTCCTGTGGGAACCACAGGCAAACCTCTTTTAAAAATTCGAAAAACTTCAACAATTGTTTCACTTTCACCTTTACCCCTCGCGTCTTTCTTTGAGACCTTCTACAAATATCTCATACTGGCTAATTTCTTGTCCCATAATTGCCGATCACTTACCGAGGTCCTGGCTGCAAGGCAGGTTCCCCTGCAGCGTCCTCTAACTTCTCAGGTTCTCACCGGCTCCTCGATTGCGTTCCTCACTGGATCCCTCATGTTCAAGTCCCTGTTCAGGTGCCACTTGACCCTACCCGCGGATCAATCGAACCGAAACCTGAAAGAGGGAGTGGGAATGATGGAGACAAGAGACACAAAAAATGGAGACAAGACAGGGCTCTGATCAAGTTTCGTTTATTGGGGTGGAGTTGTGGGTATATATGATATTTGAGGAAGCCTCCTGATTGGGTACTCCTGCTATGTGGAGTCCCCTGATTGGGCAATGTGGAGTCCCCTGATTGGGTAATGTGGAGTCCCCTGATTGGGCAACATGGAGTCCCCTGATTGGGCAACGTGGAGTCCCCTGATTGGGCACGCCCACCTCTGGCGGGAAACCATCGCCCAGTACTGGCTGCTTAAAGAAGAAGTACAGAATGAGAAATAGGAACTTAGCTGGATAGTTGCACAAAACGGTGTTAGCACACAAGATGGCCGTAATACCAGTGCCAGGGGCAGCTTCCCACACTTGATTGCACTAAAATTCTCAGATCATATTTATATCTCATCGTTTTCTTTCCTGCCTGATGCTCTTTCAGTGCTTTCACAGCTCTGAACAAAGACAGCATTTTATTAAAGCTCTAGCTATTGTCTCTTGAATAAGTAGTGAAAGGGGGAATAAGATAAATTTGGATTTTCCAGCTTAAAAGATCTGGATTTCTCCTTTTGGCTTTTCGTAGGTCACTAATGTCGGCACACATTTGTGAATCCTATCATTGTATTGCTAACCTCAGCTATTGGTGCATGTCATGTCAGAGGGGAAAAGGATGATTTGGGGAGCAGTGAGGCTTGGACTTTTTTACTTCCACAGGCATCTCCTTCCCACTACATCAGCGCCATTTGGTCAATATGTTTCTATCTTTAGTCCTTAAATTACCCTGTTTTCCTGAACCAGGCACTGTATAGACAGTTGGAAGCTTCACACTGGCTTTTGATTTCATAAACTTGGCAAACCAAATAATGTTGCTCTTCTTCCTGCTTTTTTGTAGCAATATCCTGACCAACAATAGCTTTCTACCAGTCACAGCTGATTAGAGTGTCTGGGTCAATTGTTTGGTTCTCTGACTCATCGTGGTGCTTATTGGTGTCCTGCTTTCCTTTATACCACAGCTTTCTACCCTAATTCACTTCTTCTCTTTTAAAAATCAGCTTTACTGAAATATAATTTGCATAAATAAAATCTCCCAATTTAAAATATACAATTCAATAAGTTTTAACAAATATATACAGTTGTCTAGCCACAACCACAACCATGATCCGGAGAACTTCCATCACTCCAAAAAGTGCTCTCAAGTCCCTTTGCCATCACGTCCTTTCCCTCGTCCACAGTTCTGGCAACCACTGAGCATCTTTCATCACTACAGTTTTACTTTTTCTATAATTGTACATAAAGAGAACTAAGTACGATGCACTATTTGTTTCTGGACTATTTCACACATAATTACTTTTGAGATTCATCTGAGTTGCTACATGTATTCATTTGTTTCTGAATGGTATTCATTTGTTTGTATACATCACCATTTATTTATCCACTTACCAGTTTATGGATACTTGGGGAGGTTTGATTTCAGCTATTCTGAATAAAACTGATATGAGCATTTAAAAATATTTCTTTTAATTTATCTTAGGTAAATATCTAGGACTGGGATTGCTGGATCATATGGAAAGCAAAAGTTTAATTTTGCAAAATATTATCAAAGTGTTTTCCAAAGTGACTGTATGATTATCATCCATGTATTTTTTGGTTAAGAGTATGCTCAGATATTTTACCCATTTCTAATTAGATTATTGATCTTCTTGTTATTGAGTTATAAATGTTATTTTTCTTTTACATATAAGTCCTTTATCAATTATATACTCTAAATATTTTCATCCAAGTTATGGCATCTTTTTACATATTAAATATTGAAATCAGGTAATATATATCCTCCAACTTTGCTCTTCTCTTGCAAAGTCATTTTCGATCTTATATGTCCTTTGCATTTTAAAATTCTAAAGGGTGCTGGGAGTTTTGATTGCAATTGCATTGAATCTCTACATCAATTTTTGAAGAATTGATAACAATATTGAGTCATAATTTTTAAATGAGATTCTCTCTCTATTTGTACAGGTCTCATTTGATATTTCTCACAAATGTTTTATGGTTTTTAGTGCATACATTTTGAACATATTTTGTTAAATATATTCCTAAATATTTCAAGATTTTTGATGCTATAGTAAATGCTATTTTTAAATTTCAGTTTCCAAGTATTGATTGCTAGAATATACAAGTACAGTCAATTTTTGCATATTGAACTTTCATCCTTTGAACTTGGTAAAAACACTTTTTAGTTCCAGTAGTTTTTATATATATTTGTCCTGGTTTGTCTTTTGTGGATCCCAGAAATTTATATTCTTAAACTAACCAATTCCTGTGCTTGTAAAGGCAGTGCAGATGGGGCTTCTTGGTTTGATTCAGTAAAGGGACTTGATTGGATCACTGAGGAGTGACTCAGGAGTCTCCACCCTCTTACTGGAGCTGATATAAACGGAGACCCAGGAAAAGGGAGCCACCATGTTTGATCCTGACATGTGAGAGAAAGGACTCCAGATTTGCCCACAGCTGAGCTCAGGTAGAGAAGCCCCAACAGGCTCAAGCTGACAAGACACAAGAGAGAGATATCTGATCGCCCTCAGATGAGCTTCAGAAAAGCAGCCTTGTGGCAGGATACCAGGGTCACCAGTAGCTGACTTTGGTGAGAAGGCATCTCTGATGGTGTCTTGATTCAGACATTTCATGGCCTTGGAACTATAAGATTTTCTCCTAATAAAATTCTCTTTATAAAAGGCAACCCATTTCTGGTATTTTTGCATTGGCAGCCTTTGGCAAACTAATACAACATTCCTTAGGATTTTTACAAACATGATCATATTTTCTGTGAATAAAGGCAGATTTGTTTCTTCCTTTCCATTCTGTAAGCCTTTTATTTATTTTCCTTCTTTTCTGAAGTTTGCAAGACCTCCAGTCCAATGTTAAATGGATGGAGTGAAAGTGGCCACAGTGCTTTGTTTTTGATATTATGGAAAAAGCATTCAGTGTTTTCTGATTATATATGATGCTCATTATACATTTTGCTTAGGCCCTTTATCAGGTTCAGGAAGTTCATTTCAAGTTAGCTCACTATTCTTAACCCCTTTTATTTTCACTATGGAATAAGTTATACATATAAAATGCCTTTTTAGTATACAGTACTGAGTTTTGACAAATGCATACATTCATGTGAGCATGACAGCAATCAATGGGTAATTTTAAACATTCTATGAAGTGTGTAGTTGTATCTCAATGTGGTTTTAATTTGCACTTGTCTGCCAAGAATTTTTTTTATGTGTGCATTTTCCACCCATATATCTTTTTGGTGATGTGCTTGTTCAAATATTCTCACTTTAAAAAATTGGTTAGTTGGTTTTATCATTATTGTTTCTTGAGACATCTTTATATATGTGCGCACGCATGTGTGTGTGTGTGTGTGTGTATTTGTTTGTTTGTTTGAGATATTGAGGGTTGGGAATTGAACCCAGGACCTTGTAGGTGGGAAGCAAGTGCTCAACCCCCAAGCCATATTGGCTCCTCTGAGTTGGTTTTCTCGTTTGTTTTGACTGTTGTTTTTGCTTTTTCTGGAGGCACCAGGAACCAAACCCAGGGCCTGCCATGTGGAAAGCAAGCACCCAACTGCTTGAGCCATATCCGCTCCATATATATTCTTTATACAACAGTTTTTTAAGATATTTGTTTTGCAAATATTTACTCCCAGTCTGTGGCTTATCTTTTCACTCTCTTAACAATGCCTTTTGAATTAGATGAATTTTTAACTTTGGTGAAGACCAACTTATAAATTATTTTGTAATGGATTGTTTTTTAGTATCATATCTAAGAAATCCCTGCCTAACTCAGCATTTCTCAACAGTGGCACTACTGACACTTTGGACAAGATAATTGCTCACTGCAGGAGCTGTCCTGTGCATTGCAGAATGTTTAGCATCATCCCTGATATCTGCTTAAGAACCACTGTCCCTAACATAATGCCACACAAGATATTCTATGTTTGTTCTAGAAGTTTTATGTTTTTATATTTACTTTAGGCTTATGATTAATTTTGAGTTAATATTTGCATATGATGTGAGATATGCACATAGATTAATTTTTTTGGCATATGGCTATCCAAATTTTCAGGACCATTTCTGGAAAAACAATCCTTTCTCCACTAAGTTGCCTTTGATTCTTTCTTTAAGATTTTTTTAAAACTTTGTTTATCCCTCCCTGCCACTTGTGCTCACTGTTGCTTTCTGTGTCCATTTTGCTGCACATTTCCTCTGTGTCTGCTGTCTCCCTTTGCTGCGTCATCTTGCTGTGCCAGCTCTCCATGGGTGCGGGCTGTCAGCTCTCTGTGGGAGCAGGCCGGCTTGCCCTCACCAGGAGGCCTTGGGACCCCAACCCAGGGTCTTCCATATGGTAGGCGGGAGCCCAACCACTTGAGCCACATCTACTTCCCGCCTTTGATTCTTGTTTAAAAAATCAGTTCTCCTTATATTTGTGGGTCTATTTCTGATTCTCTGTGCTGTTCCATTGATTTACTTGTCTATCTTTATGTTGATAACATATTGTATTGATTACTTCAATTTGATCATCCATTAAATCTTGAAATCATATAGGGCTAATCCTCCAACTTTGTTCCTCATTTCCCAAGTTGTTTTTGGCTAATCTACTTACTTTGCATGTCCATGTGAATTTTAGAATCAGCTGGTCAGTTTCTTTAAAAACAGCCCCCAGGGATTTCTGGGGATTTTGTTGAATTTATTTCTCAATTTGGGAAAACTTGAAATCTTAAAATTATTGAGTCTTCTGACCTGTGAACAATGACCCACTTATTTAGATCTGCTTTAATATCTTTCAGCAATGTTCAGTAGTTCTACGTGTACAGGTCTTCCACATCTTTTGTCAGATTTCACATTTTTTGATGCTATTGTAAATGATATTTTTTAAAATTTCATTTTTCCATTTGTATATTGCTAATATATAGAAACATGCTTGATTTTTGTTAGTTGACATTTTATCTTATAAGTTTCTATATAAGATAAGGTGTTTTTGCTCAGATTCTTTAGAATTTTCTACTGATGAGACCCTAACTGAGAATAAGGATAGTTATATTTCTTCCTTTCCAATCTCTACACCATTTACTTATTTACTTATTAAGCCCTGTTCTACCTGTTAAGACTTCCAGTGTGGTGTTTGATAAGAATGGTGAAAGTGGTCCTTGGACTCAAGCTCAGGGGAAAAGCATTCACTCTTTCTTCATTATGTATAAGTTTAATTTTGTAAACTCCTTTTAATTCTATTGTGTTATACAGTTTACATAATTTCCAATTTTAAAAATTTGTTTATTACCAAGCCTATGGCCTCTCTTGGTGATTGTTCCATGTGCACTTGAAAAGAATAAATATTCTGCTGCTGCTGCTGAGTGGAATAATTTTATAAGTGACCATTATAGGCTATTGGTTGAAGGTGTTGTTCAATACTTCTGTATCTTCAATGATTTTCTGTCTACTTCTTTCATCTATTGCTGAGAAAAAAAGGGTTGAAGAATCTAACTACAATTTTGGAATTGCTTGTTTCTCTTTTCTGTTAGATTTTGCTTCATACATTTTGTTGAAGCTCAGTTGTTGGGTGGCATAAACATTTAGCACTCTTTTGCCTTCTTAGTGAATTAACTCTCTTATTAGTATATCGTGTCCCTTTTTATTCCCGGTAGATTTATTTTTTTGCTTTAATGTCTACTTTGTCTGATATTATTAAAGCACTCCAAATTTCTTTTGATTAATATTTCCATGTTATATGATTTTCCATCCTTGTACTTTTGACCTGTCTGTATTGTTATATTAATAAGTTTCTTTTAGACAGCCTATAGTTTTATCCTATTCTTTGACTCATTCCATCAATCACTAGCTTTCATTTCCTGTATTCAGATCATTTATTGTATATGTAATTCTAGATATGTTTGGAATTAGGTCTGCAATTTTATTGTGTTTTATATGTTCCCTTTGCTTTTTGTTCATCTGTTTTCCTTCCACTCTGTCCTTTTAAATTATTTTTTATGTTTTAAAAATATTTTGTTTTAATTTATTTTAATTTTGTTTATATTTCTCTTAATATTTATAGTGATAAATTTTGATTAAAAAAAATATATATATATAAATTTTTACATGCTATCTAGAATCAATATTTTTCTACTTCATATAGAATGTAGACAATTTACTACCACTTTACCCTCTCACATATTATAATATACTTGTAATACATATTATATCTTCATACATTGAAAACTTCATCAGACAACATCATAGTCATAGTGTTCAACCTTCAAACATATTTTAGATAACTCAGGAGGAGAAGAATAATATATTGCCATTACATCATTTCTATCTTCATTCCTGAGGCTACAAGTTTCTTTTTGGTAACAATTCTCTTTTGTCTGAAGAACTTTCTTTAGAAATTCTTTTAGAGCAATTCTGCTGGCTACAAATTTCTTAGTTTCTCTTCATTTGAGAGTATCTTTATCTTGCCTCATTCTTAAAGGTTATTTTCACTGGAAATAGAATTGTGGATTAATTTTTTTCCTTGCAGCATTTCAATGATTGTTTTTTCACCTCCTTCTGGGCTCCATGGTTTGTATTGAGTATTCTAACATCATTTGAATAATTGGTGCCCTATTATTAATATTTTGTTTTTATCTGGCTGCTTTCAACATTTTTTTTCTTTAGTTTTTGGTTGTTTGACTAAGTCTGGGTCTGGATTTTTTATTATTATTATTAATCCTGTTTGAGGTACTCTTATCTTCCTAAATCTGTAGATTTATGTCTTTCAAGAAACTTGAAGTTTTCTGTCAGTATTTCTTCAAATATTCTTTTAGTGCTATATACTTTCTCTTTTCTACTGGAATTCTGATAACAGAAATGTTACAACTTTTGTTATTGTCGTACAGTTTCCTGAGATTATGCTCATTTCCCCCCAATATTTCTACCCTCTTTATTCAGACCAGATAATTTTTCTTGACCTATCTTCAACTTTCCTCTCTTTGCTTTGCCTTCTCCAGCCTACTATTGAGTTCATCTAGTAGTTTATTTTATATATATATATATATATATATATATGTATAACAAATACAGTGTTTGAATATTAACTTCTTGAATTTATTGAAACTGATCTTTTCCGAAATATATTTAATTTTAATATTTAGACCATCTCATTTTTTAACAAATCAATTTTATTGATACATATTAATAAAGCATAAATCCAGGCAAAGTGTGCAATCAATGGTATTCAGTATAATCACATATATGTGCATTTATCACTTCAATCTTTGTGAGAGCACTTTCATTATTCCAATAAGGATAATAAACAAAAAACAAATAAACAAACAAAACTCATCATCTCTTAATCTCTCTGTGCTTCCCATGCCTTGCGTAGCTGCTATTCTTTTCCTTCTCTCTAGTATACCTTTATTTATAGTTTGTAAAAATAGTTTTACATATGCAATATCACCTATATTTCCGTTTTACATGAGATTTTAGTACATTAAACACTCACATGTTACAGTTTTTAGCTTTTCTTCTAGTAATATACATGTCCTTAGACTTTCCCTTTCAACCAGGTCATACCATATAATAGCTCTGCTAGTTACTATCACCATGATATGCTTTCACCATTTCTATTCATTTCCAAAGATTTACAAACAACCTTTTTATTAATTCTGTGCAGATTAACCCTCAGCTCTCCATTCTCAACCCTCCTTCTATTTTCTGGTGACCTATATTCTTATTATTAACTCCATGAGTTTACACAATATATTTAGTTTGTAAGAGTACAGTCATATAGTATTTGTCCTTTTGTGCCAGGCTTGCTTCAATTAACAAATGTCCTCTAGGTTCATCCATGTTGTCATATGCTTCACAACTTTATTTCTTCTTATAGCTGCATAATATTCCATCATGTGAATACACCACAGTTTGTTTATCCATTTATTCATTGATGGACACCTGAGTTGTTTCCAGCTTTTGGTAATCATGAATAATGCCACTATGAACATTGGTGTGCAGATGTCCATTCGTGTCACTGCTCTCAGTTCTTCTAGGTATATACACAGTAATAGTATGTCGGGTCACATGGCAAGTCTGTATTCAACTTCCTTAGGAGCTGCTGAACAGTCCTCCACAGTGGCTGTACCATTCTACCTCCCCACCAACAGTGAATAAGCGCTCCTATCTCTCCATATCCTCTCCAACATTTACAGTTTTCTGACTTCTTAATAGTGGCCAGTCCAATAGGTGTACAATGTTATCTCACTGTAGTTTTGATTTGCAATTTCCTAATTGCTAGTGATGTTGAACATTTTTTTCATATGTTTGCCATTTGTATTTCTTCTTTGGACAATTATATTTTCAAGCCTTTTGCCCTTTTTTTAATTGGATACTTTCTCTTTTTATTGTTGAGTTGTATGATCCCTTTGTATATCATGGATATTAAACCCTTATCAGATATGTGATTGTCAAATATTTCCTCTTGTTGAGTTGGCTGCCTTTTCACTATCTTGTCAAAGTCCTTTGAGGTGTAAAAGTGTTTAATTTTGAGGTGGTCCTATTTATCTATATTTTCTTTTGTTGCTCATGCTTTGGGTGTAAGATTTAAGAAACTAGCACCTACCACAAGATCTTAAACATGTTTTCCTATATTTTCTTCTAGGAATTTTATACTTGTCTCTTTTATATTTAGGTCCTTGGTCCATTTTTGAGTTAATTTTTATACACAGTGTGAGATATTGTTTTGTTTTTTTTTTTCTTTGAGGTATGGATGACCAGTAGTTTTTTTTTTTTATTATTTTATTCCCAGTTAAAAATTTTCCATTTGGTTTTTCTTTATATCTTCTATTTCTTTGCTAAGACTTTCTATTATTCCATCTATTTAAGGAGTGTTTTGATTACTTATTCAAACATTTTTATATCTATTTAAATTTTTTTTTTCAGATAATTCCAACATCTGTGTCTTTTCAGATTGCTATTTCCTGTGTGAGCTGACGATTTTCATGGTTCTTTGTATACTGAATAATTTTGAATTGTGTCCTGGACATTTTGAATATCCTAGGTCTTGTTTACATCCTATGGAAAATATTGACACCTTTGTTTTAGCAAAATCAACTTGTTAAGTTCAGGCTGCAGAGCATTCTCCTGCAGGCTCTGGGGCAATGTAGTTTCAGAATCTTGGCCATTTTCCTCAGATCTGTTCCTCTTCTGGAGGGTAACTTCCCTGAGCTCCTACCTCTCTACTTTCCTGAGCTCCTACCTCTCTTTTGTAAGGCAAAACAAATCTAAAAATAAAAAGCTTAATTTTCCCCGTTGAACATAAGGGAAGAGGCGTCATCCTCTCTCTCTCATGTTGTAGTATTTATATTAGAAAATCTGTCATTTTAGATTCTCTCATTTGAGGTGCCATCAAGGAATATATTTACCCTATCTCCTTGTTTCCTAGGAAAAGAGTAGCATAATTTCCAGGGGGTACCTGGCTCAAAATTGTAAGCCCAACTCAGAAATATCTAGAGAATGTGTACTTGACAGGGTATATCCTTCTAACTACATAAAAAGCATGAAATGTCTCTCCGTTTTTGCATTCTCTTTGTGGATTGCTAGTGATGCATCACATGATGATTTAATGATTACTCAATAATAAAACAGTTTTTCTTTCTCTTCTACATTTGTGGAGAGGTCTGTGTTGCAAGAAAATTGTTTTTCTAATTATATTTTTCCAAAATAATCTCTCTGGTCACTCTTGATTCTCTAGGGCTCCTCATTTTGCTGCTCTGACTAGAAACCTGTGACTTTAGTTACCCCATTCTGACGCACAGTTCCTCATTTGCACTCAGTCTGAAGACAGGCAGTAGGAGTAAAAGAGAGAGAGAGAGAGAGAGAGAGAGAGAGAGAGAGAGAGAGAGAGAGAGAGAGAGAGATCAGTGGGATTGGGTCTACCCTTGAAGCTGTAGCTTCACAGAATGGAGAGAGGTTCCCCTCCATAGGTTTTGACTCTTGCATGTTCTCTTCACACTGCTTCCCCTGTCACTGCTGCCATAGAACTGACTGGGGATGAATAAATAGAGAAAAGAGAAGCAAAACAAAACAAAATGGAGGACTACCTCACCTCCTTTGATGCTCCTTGATGCAGTTGGAGGGCTTCTCCAGGAGCTCTCTCCATGCTCTGCTGTTAAATGTTATACTGCTCCTGTTGCTTCTTCTGTGTTTCTGAGTCCAGTCTGGGACATTCTAGAGGGAAAACAACGGCTAAACTCACAGACATCTTGGTAGTTCTCCCCAAACCCACCTGCTCATATTTACTTTTGATGACTGTTTTAGTTTCCTGGGCTGCTCAAGCAAATACCATGAGATGGTTTGGCTTAAACACCAGGAATATATTAGCATACAGTTTTGAGGCTAAAAGAAAATCCCAGTCAAGCTGTCAAGGCGATGCTTTCTCCTTGAAGACAGGTGTTCTACGGCTGGTTGTCTCTGATCCTCGGGTTTTAGTCTGTCACATGGCAAGGCGAATGGTGGCATCTCCGTGTCTCCCCCTCTCTTTCAGATTCTGTTGAAGTCCAGCTTCCAGATGCTCACTCAGTGGCTTTCTCTCTTTCTGAATTTCATTCTACTTATGAAGGATTCCAGTAATAAGATTAAGACCCTTCCTGACTGAGGTGGGCTACAACTCCTTAACTGAAGTAGCCTCATCAAAAGTCCCTGCTTGATTTCTCTGATGTCTAGTGAGGATCACAGAAGATGGCGTTAGTGTAGGAGGGCGCACAATGCAAGCTCCCAGAGCAAGGCGGATTGGGGACGGGGTCCTGCCCGGGGGTCTGTGCTGTGCACGCGTGGAGTGAGAGGCTTGGGACATCTATCTGCGCGGATCGGCGGCGTGGACTGAATGGTGGAGATTCGTGAGTTTTGAGGCTGCTAGTGGAGGTTGGCACAGGCGGCTGAACCCTGCGGTTAGGGAAAAAAAAAATGGCCATTTTGAGCCACGGGCGGGGCAAAAAAATTTTATTTTCTGGGGATCTGGCTGCTTGGCGCCCCTTGGATCTTGTGTGAATAGAGCAAACGAGCTAATCAGCACCCAGTGAACCGGAGGGGGGATTTTGGTCGGGCAACGCAGCTGATTTCCCTAGCCACCCAGGGATAAGACCCGGGCCTCTGCGGAGCCAGGAGGAAGGGACACTTCCCAAAAAAGGGAGGGTTCGGTTGGAAGACAGGGAAGGGTATTTTATATTTTTAGACATCGATCTGGCTGCCTGCACCGCCCCATAGCTTTGGGGAGCAGATAAGCCGACCTGAAGCAGCATTAGGCTGAGAGCAGACGCGAATCTGCACTCAAACTGATTTACTGAGCAGCCCAGTGTCTCTGGTGCTCGGCGCCAGAAGGGGCGGAATCCGCCATCTTTAGCACTCCTCACTGACTAACATCAGAGCTTCAGATAACCTGGGGAGTCCAGAAAGTGGGACGTGCTTGATTAATCTCCATGGGCCCAGCTAGGGTCCCTTCTGTAAGGGGGTTGGTCTAGAGAAGGAATTATTTTGGGTCCTGCATTTGGCTAAAAAAAAAAAAAAAAAGTGAGGTCACCTCAACAAATGAAAAATAAATTCTTTTTAATTTAGTTTAATAGCTAAAAGCTGCTTCAGGACCTGCATATAGAACCCTGTGGGGAAATTCATTGATAAACACAAGTAGGCAGGAAGGATCCACGTGGACCCTAGGGGAATCATTGACCCCCCTTAGCTCTGTTTGACTGCTTGCCTGTGTGGATCTTTGGTTTCTCTCTGTTACTTTCTGGTCTATTGCTATTATTCCTGTTTT
>JAKSZT010054023.1:9695450-9847732 GCA_026826555.1 Tolypeutes matacus | reverse complement strand
TAAACAACACACTCTTAGACAAACAGTGGGTCAAAGAGGAAATTTCAAAAGAAATCAGTAACTACCTTGAAACTAATGAAAACAACAACACAACGTATCAAAACCTATGGGATGCAGCGAAAGCAGTCCTGAGAGGGAAGTTCATAGCCATAAATTCATATATTAAAAAAGAAGAAAGAGCTAAAATTGAAGACCTAACTGCACACTTGGAGGAATTGGAAAAACAACAACAAAATAAACCTAAAGGAAGTAGAAAGCAGGAAATAAACAAGATTAGAGCAGAACTAAATGAAATAGAGAATAAGAAAGCACTGGAAACAATAAACAAAACCAAAAGCTGGTTCTTCGAGAATATCAACAAAATTGACAAACCCTTAGACAGACTAACAAAGAAAAAGAGAGAACAGATGCAAATTCATAAAATAAGGAATGAGCAAGGTGATATCACTGACCCCACAGAAATAAAGAGTATCATAAGAGGATACTTTGAAAAATTATATGCCAACAAGAATGACAATTTAGAGGAAATGGACAAGTTTCTAGAAACCCACAAACAGCCGACATTGATGAAAGAAGAAATAGATGATCTCAACAGCCCAATTACAAGTAAAGAGAGAGACACAGTCATTAAAAACCTCCCAACTAAGAAGAGTCCAGGACCAGATGGCTTCACAGCTGAATTCTACCAAACATTCCGGAAAGAGCTAACACCAATTCTACTTAAGCTCTTCCAAAAAATAGAAGTAGAAGGAATATTACCTAACTCATTCTATGATGCCAACATTACCCTAATACCAAAACCAAATAAAGATACCACAAGAAAGGAAAATTACAGACCAATTTCTCTAATGAACCTAGATGCTAAAATCCTTAACAAAATACTTGCTAATCGCATTCAACAACATATCAAAAGGATTATACACCATGACCAAGTGGGTTTCATCCCAGGTATGCAAGGATGGTTCAATATAATAAAATCAATCAATGTAATACCCCACATAAACAAACTGAAAGAAAAAAAATCACATGATCATCTCTATAGATGCAGAAAAAGCATTTGACAAAATACAGCACTCTTTCCTCATAAAAACACTACAAAAGATAGGAATAGATGGAAACTTTCTGAAAATGATAAAGGGTATATATGAAAAACCCAAAGCTAACATCATTTTCAACGGTGAAATCCTAAAAGCCTTCCCTCTGAGATCGGGAACAAGACAAGGATGCCCACTATCACCACTCCTATTTAACATTGTCTTAGAAGTACTTGCACGAGCACTGAAACAAGAAAAGGACATAAAAGGCATCCAGATTGGAAAAGAAGAAGTAAAAATTTCATTATTTGCAGATGACATGATCCTATACATAGAAAGCCCTGAGAAATCGACAACAAGGCTTCTAGAAGTAATAAAGGAGTTCAGTAATGTTGCAGGCTATAAGATCAATGCTCAAAAATCAGTAGCATTTCTGTACACCAAAAACCAGCAAACTGAGGAGGAAATCAGGAAAAAAATACCATTTACAATAGTAAACAAAAGAAACAAATACCTAGGAATAAATTTAACTAAAGATGCAAAGGACTTATATACAGAAAACTACACAACACTGTTAAAGGAAATCAAAGAAGACTTAAATAAATGGAAAAATATTCCCTGTTCATGGATGGGAAGACTAAACATCATCAAGATGTCCATCCTACCCAAACTAATCTACAGATTTAATGCAATCCCAATAAAAGTCAACACTATATTTTTTAAGGAACTGGAAAAACTAACCACACAATGTATTTGGAGAGGCAAGAGGCCCCGAATTGACAAATATATATTGAAAAAGAAAAATGAAGTTGGAGGTATCACACTACCTGACTTTAAAACATACTACAAAGCTACAGTGATCAAAACTGCATGGTATTGGCACAAGGATAGACCTACTGACCAATGGAACCGGATTGAGAGTTCTGATATAGATCCTTGCATATACAGTCATCTGATATTTGACAAGGCCACGAAACCCACTCAGTTGGGAGAGAGTGGCCTCTTTAACAAGTGGTGCTTGGAGAACTGGATATCCATATCCAAAAGAATGAGAGAAGAATACCATCTCACACCTTATTCAAAAATCAACTCAAGATGGATCAAAGACCTAAATATAAGAGCCAAAACCATAAAAACCTTGTAAGATAATGTAGGGAAGCATCTACAGGACCTTGTAATAAGAAATGGTTTCATGAACTTCACAGCCAAAGCACGAGCAGCAAGAGTAAAAATTGATAAATGGGATCTCCTCAAAATTAAAAAGTTCTGCACCTCTAAGGATGTTATTAAGAAAATAAAAAGGCAACCTACCCAATGGGAAAAAATATTCGGCAACCATATATCTGATAGGAGCCTAATATCCTGCATATATAAAGAAATCCTTCACCTCGAAAATAAAAGAACAAACAACCCATATAAAAAATGGGCAAGTGACCTGAAAAGACAGTTCTCCAAGGAAGAAATACAAATGAAAAAATGCTCAACATCACTTGCTATCAGAGAAATGAAAATCAAAACTACAATGAGATACCATCTTACACCCATCAGAATGGCAGCTATTAAAAAAACAGGAGACATTAAATGTTGGAGAGGATGTGGAGGAATAGGAACCCTCATCCACTGCTGGTGGGACTGCGGTATGGTCCAGCCACTGTGGAGGACAGTTTGGCGGTTCCTCAGAAATCTAGGATCTTCCGTATGATCCAGCAATTCCACTGCTGGGTATATACCCAGAAGAACTGAAAACAAAAATACAAACAGATATATGCACACCAATGTTCATAGCGGCATTGTTCACCATTGCCAAAAGTTGGAATCAGCCCCGGTGCCCATCAACAGACCAATGGATAAGCAAAATGTGGTACATACATACAATGGATTATTACTCAGCTGTAAGAAGGAACAAAGTGCTAACACATGGAATAACGTGGATGAATCTTGAAGACCTTATGTTGAGTGAAGCAAGCCAGGCACTGAAGGATGAACAGTATATGACCTCACTGATCTGAACTGAGGAAAGTGAGCAGTCTCTGAGAACCATTGTCTGAAAGATAGGTTAACAAAGGAGAGTAAGAGAAAAGCAAGCTTTGAGCCATCACCTATATGGACATAATCTATGGTAAAGGGATAGACTGTGGTTGCATGTTGGGATGGGACAGATGAGTGGTGGTGTTCCTGGGTTTGGCGATGCAGCACTGGGGGGTGGGTGGATTAGGAAGGGCTGGTTCAAATCCCCAGGGCATGTAACTGTGAATCTTGACATTCCATGGGTTGGGAGAGGGGGGTATCATGGGCCCTGGGGGGCTGGGGAGAAGGGAACAGTCAAGATCTAATGGGTTGTTGGGTGGTCATGGGGAAGGTTTTTCATTACCTTACAGTAATGGACACAGGACATGGTAAATATCATCAAAATTATTAAACTGTATCATCTAAATTGTAAACTATACTGTAAATCACTGACAATGTTTAGTTGCTATATTTTGCTATCTGCATAACAGTTATAACAATGCTAACAACCAAAAAAAAAAGGGGGTGGAGTTAATATGGGGTGGGGAAGGGGGGGTGGTTTGGTATCTGGGAGTCTCTGGCACTCCGTGTGTGACTTTGCTGTGACCTAAACTTCTTTGAAAATTAAATGAAAAATTGGGAGACAATGGGGATTGAGAGGAGGAAGGTGTCATGGCACACCAGACATCCGATAACACAGTGATAAAGGGAAAGAAAAAAAGGAAAAAAGAAAAGAGAAAGGAAAAAAAAATGAATATATATATATATATATTTTTAAAGGCATTTCCTTTGCTTTTTTGCCCATTTTTGAATGTTCCAATCCACTAATTATATTTTATTTTGTTTTGTTCTTTGTTTGATTATTTGTTTTTTTTCCTGCTCTCTTTTTTTTTTTTCCCCGAGTTTCCTTATGTTTGTCTCTTGTGTTGTACGCTTATCACACTTGTTTCTTTTTCCTAGTAAGTATATTTGATTATTTTATGGACTAAATGTTCATGGAGGATTTGGATTACAGAAGGGTTACAGTGGGTACTGCGGGGGATTATTGGAGGGGGTTTCGTGGGGATTGGTTCATCCGAATATACATGAAAGATAGACAAAATCATTCAAAGGATCGGGGGATGGGGCATGGTCACGATGGGTGGATAATCACACAATAAATGAGGGAATCTGAATTCCTAGCCTGGAGAGCTCTGTCACAGTCTCCAAGGGAGCAACAATAGTTCTCTGAGTGTAGGGACAGTGCCTGTCAAAATAGGATGACCCCACTGATGTTTTTTTTTTTTTTTTTAATTGATGACTACCCTTGTGAGTCTTTGCTCTTGTAAAAGAGGCTTAGCCTGCAGTTGTGGGGTGCCTAAGGGTTGCCACCTGAGAGCCTCCTTGTTGCTCAAATGTGACCTCTCTCTAAGCCAAACTCAGCATATGATTGCATTACCTTCCCCCCAACGTGGGACATGACTCCCAGGGATGAGCTTCCCTGGCAACGAGGGATTAATACCAAGTGCCAACTGGCAGCTTTGCACAGTGGCAGTATCGTAGCCAATGAGCTTTATCCGAGGCACGATTATTGCTATTTGAAAACTTTTCCCAAGTGCCGACTGGCAACAAAACTGGAAAAAGACCTTGAATAAAAGAGGGAAATGGTAAAGACAAATGAGTTCAAGTGGCTAAGAGACTTCAAAGAGAGTCGGGAGGTCATCCCTGAGGTAACTCTTACCCACACCTCAGTAGGAGCTCATAGAACATCTAAGTGCCTATCACCCCACTCAGTGGGGTTCCTGAGAGCTCCAGAGACACCCTGGTCCTATATAAGGGGGGATAGCCCCAGAGACTGATGCCTTATCAGTGGGTTCTATTTTGGAATCTGGGCTCCTGAGAGTGACAGAATTAGACTCAAATAAGTCTTCCCTGCACATGGTTCACCAGTCCCTTCTATTCAAACCTATATGTGATGCTGGAGTTTTTAGGTATACTTCCAGAGACTGGAGCCTCCCTCCTACCTATGTGCCAGGTGTTCATGAAATCTTGGTGGAGCTGCAACTCCTACCCTACAGCTCAATGGACTCATCCAAGTCACCTGTTGAGGAGACAACGATGGGAAATGGCCATCCCAGGGAATGGAGAGGGTCTGCATCTGCAGGCAGGATCATCCCACTCACCATATCCATGGGATATAAGCCCTCTCTCACTTGGAGGTGGAGTGGACATCACCATCCCAGTCCCCTCAGTATTGGGGAAGGAACTATGGACTAGAGTGGACTTGATGGTATTCTCTTGTTCACATATGGTGATTCTAGCAATGCAAGAAATTATAACAATGAGGTGGAGCCAGTTGCCACTTGACCCTTTTGGGGTAGGGAGGGGACGAGCAGTTGAAATACAGTGGCTTCTTTGGGAGTTGGAGGTTGTCCTGAGTACTGTTGTGGCAACAGATGTAGGCCATTTTAAATCAGCACACACCACTCAGAATTGAGTGGGAGAGAGTGTGGTCTACAGTGTGAACTGTGGTATATGGTTGGTGGCAAGGCTCCAGGATGTGTAAGTTTATTGAGGGTGGTGGGCCACACTGTGGGAGATGTTTGTGTGGGATGTGATGGGAGGTTTGGGAGGTGGGCAACGTGGGAATCCCAATGGGTTCCATGTAGTGTTTTGGGTAATCTGGGCACCTCTTAAAATATATGTATATATATATATATATATATATATATATACAACATTTTTGTAAGCAAATGCACATATATGCATATGTATTTATATATCATTTTGCAAATGTTTGTATGTATTGTGAGAATTTTGATTTTTACCCATAATAAAAAAAAAAAAAAAAAAAAAACATAAATCACTAAAAAAAAAAAAAAAGTCCCTGCTTGGTTCACACCCACAGGAATGGATCAAATGTAAGAACATGGTTTTATGGCGTGCCACAGCTCCAGACCACCTCAAGGGTGCTCAACTAATTTCCTATGCGCTCTGTTCAGCTTTGACAACTGCACTAGTTGGAAAAGACAAGATGCATGTGCTTATTCTGTCACACTGAGAACCAGAACCATATTTTGAAGTTAGATTAAACTTAAGCAAAACAAAATAGTCGATGCTTATGTCTTCTAGTTGTGGTTTCCACCCTGTTTTCAGAAGGCATTACCTCTAACAGCAATTGCAGATGCAGGTGGAAATAGCTATGAGGCAGTGGGAGTACCAGGCTTACATCAGAAGCCTTGTGTTTGAAGTTAGACATTCCTGCTCAATACCAGTGCAATCTTACCCAAGGTAACTGTGCTTTCCTTACCTTAGATTTTCCTTTCTGTAAATGAATATGACTTTTAAAAATATAAATGCAAATGTACTTTGTGAAATAAATGACCATGGAAAAATAACACATTCTTTTATGGTCATAGAATGATGAGAGCCAGCATTTCTTGTGTACTTATCATGTGTGACACTATTGGGTGATTAGTAATCATTAACCCATTTAATATGCACAGCAAGCCCATGAGAGAGGTACTATTCCTACCTTTTTTACAGATAAATAATTGGGCCATAGAAATGTTAATCAGCTTTCCTAAGGTCACATACCTAACAAGTGAGGAGACCATTGTTCAAACTCAAGGAATCTGACTCCAAAGGCTTTATACTAGCTGGTATATATACATATTGAGAATTAGCAGCATGGTTTATTGTTTTCAGTGGAACTAAAAACAGAATGAAGCACTTAATCAATGTATTTTGCATATTTCTTTAGATTATTCAATCTCATTTAACCAGAGAAATTGAAATATTGAAATGTGAATGCAATCTCCTAATACAGATAGTGGTCAAATAGCATTATCTTGAAGGTCCCTACAGGATTTATTTCTTTTCTGAAGCTACAGGTTATAGCAATTGTTAATTCACAATAAAAACATCTGATCACTGAGGCCTGTACAAGGAATTAGTTCAGCCATTTTACACAGAGCAAACAACAGCTGCTTAAAGCCATCATTTTGCAGTTTCTTTGTGATTAAAAATAGCCTTCTTGGAAATTGGCCGTTGGTTTGCCAGTAAGTCAATTGTGGACTCATTAGAAAGCTTACTGATAATTTTACCATTGAAATGTTATAGATGTTTTCACAAAACCAGTAAACACCTAATTGCTCAGGTGCTTCCAAAGATGATTCATCAGGGCATAGCTACCAGAGGTAGCTTTGTTGGGCAGCCACCAGTGTGTCTATTTACTGGTGGTTTTTTCAATTACTCCTGGAAGAGGTCTTTGAGGGCCGACCACTTAACAAGCAACATGCAAAGTTTTCTTAAAGTCTAAGGCCTCCCCAGGTAACAAGTGTAACACAACACAAAGCACTCAACTGCACCGATCCATGTGCATTCAAGAATAATGTGTATCCTGCTCTATTTGGGTATAATCTACTGTATATGTATATTAGGTCCAGATCCTCTAGTGTATTATTCAAGGTCTCTGTTTCTTTATTGATCTTCTGTCAAGATGTTCTGTCTAATGATGATAATGGTGTCCTAAAATCCCCCACTATAATTTGAAAAGCATCTATTTCTCCACTTAGTTTTTCCAATGTTTGCCTCATGTATTTTGAGGTGCCCTGGTTAGATGCATACATGTTTAGGGTTGTTCTTTCTTCTTGATACATTAACCCTTTTATTATTAAATAATATCCTGCTTTGTCTCTTACAATAGCTTTGCATTTACAGTTTATTTTGTCCATTACTAATATAGCTACTCCCGCCCTTTTTTGGTTATTGTTTGCATGTAAAATTCTTTTCCAACCATTCACTTTCAGCTTCTTTGTATTCCTGTGTCTATGGTGAGTTTCTTGTAGACAATATATAGATAGGTCATATTTCCTTATCCATTCTGCCAATCTGTGTCTGTTGATTGGAGAGTTTAATCCATTAACATTCTATGTAATTACCATCAAGGAATTACTTATATCAATCATATTTTCTTTAGTTTTATGTATGCCATATGGTGTTTTGATTTCCCTTTTTATGTTTCCAGTTATGCTTACTGTCTCCTACAATTCTCCTGTTTTTTCCTTTCAACCTGCAAACTCCCTTTAGTATGTCTTGAAGGGCAGTTTTCTCATTGACAATTTGTCTTAATTTTTGTTTATCTGTGAATATTTTGAACTCTCCCTCATTTTTTAACAGCAACTCGGCTGGATACAGAATTCTTGGATGACAGATTTTTCCTTTTAGCACCTTAACTCATACCACTGCCTTCTTGCCACCATAGTTTCAGATGAGAAATCAGCATTTAATCTTATTGGGAATCCCTTTTATGTTATGCATCACTTTCTTTTGCTGCCTTTGAATTCTCTCTTTGTCTTTTCTATTTAACATTCTGATTATACGAGTCTCAGAGTTGGTCTAGGATTTATTCAGATAGGAGTATATTTGTTTCTCTTGGACATAGCTATTTATATCCTTCAGTAGGATTGGGAAATTTTCAGCCATTATTTCTTCAAATATTTTCTTCTGCCCTTTTTCACTTCTCTTCTCTTTCTGGGACTCCCATTATAGGTATGTTTGCATGTCTCTTTTCATTTATTTCCCTGAGACCCTGTTCAATTTTTTTTCAGTTTTTTCTTCTTCTGTTCTTTTGTGTTTACTTTCAGAGGCCATGTCTTCATGCTCACTGAATCTTTCTTCTGCCTCAATTCCTCTGTTATATGTCTCCAGTGAATTTTTTAATTTCATTTTTTGCACCTTCTATTCCCATAATATCTGTTATTTTTCTATATTTGCTTTCAAATTCTTCTTTGTGCTCACCTAGTGTCTTCTTATTATCCTTAATCTCTTTAGCCATCACAGTGAATTTATTAAGATTTATTTAAACATCTATGGTTAGTTGTCTAAACCTCTTTATGTCATCTGGAGGTTTTTCTTTTCCCTTTGTCTATGTCATATCTTCCTGTTACTTTATAGGCATTGTAATATTTTGTTGGTGTCTTTGCATCTGGCTTACTAGATTTATTTATTCTGAGCACAGTTTTTCTCTTTGATTTAGATCTTATTTGCACTTTCTCCCTTGCTGTTCTGAGGATATAGTTGGTGTTGTAAGCTGTAAAGACTGAGGCTGTCCACATTGCCCCAGGACTGATGAAACTTCTTCCACCTTTCTCCTCTGCCAAGGGTAGGGACAGAACCACAGCTGGGTGTAATAATCCAAGTTGTACAGGACACCATCTACAGTTGCCCAAAGAGAATGATGAAGCTTCATACCCCTTTCTCCCCTATCTTGGTTGGGGATGAAGCTGCAAGTGTTGGCAATAATCTAAGCCTTGCCAGTCCAAAATAACCACAATTGCCCAGTTAGACTGATGTAGTACCAGCCAGTTCCTCCCTTTCTGTGGGAGGGGATGGACCCTCTGGAGTGCCCAAAAATCTAATATGTGTGGGCCAAATATGTCTGCATTTGCTGTGATAGGTAGAGAGAGTACTGTCCCTTCTACCATTTAGGGGGTGGGGATGGAACCACAGGCACCAAGAGTTCAGTCTGTGTAGGCCCAAAGTGCCTGCCATTGCCCAGAGAGCCTGAAGGAACACCAGCCCCTTCCTATCTTATTGGGTGGTGGCGGTGGATCCACAAGTACCAAGTAGTCTACTCTGTGCAGACAGAAAGTGCCTGCCAATGCCCAGAAGGGTTGAGGAAACACATCTCCCCTCCTATCCGATTTTGAGCAGGAATGGAGCTACAGGTGCTGACTATTAGTTTGTGTGGGCCAAAAGCACCTGCAGTTACCAGAGAGGCTGAAGAAACATCAGTCCCCTCCTATCCTATGAGGGTCAAGGGGTGGATATGGAATCAAAGGTGCTCAACAAACCAGCTTCTGTGGACCAAAAGCACCTGTAGTTGCCCAGGGAGGCCAAGAAAGCACAGCTCCTATCCTATCCTAGTGATTTGCAGGGATGGAGCTCCAGGTATCTGACTATTTAGTCTGTGCCAGCTGAAAGCACCTGCAGTTACCAGGAAAGGCAGGTGCTGGTCCTACTAGCTTCCTCCATGCCAGAGGTGGGGCTATAGCCTAGGCTATGGCTGCAGTTTAATTTGTGTAGAAAGAAGCTGGTTCTTACCATCACTGTGTTTTTCAATCAGCCTTACTTCCTCTCATGCCAGAGGCAGGGTTAAAATGGCAGCTACTGGTCTCTTTCTGACACAGACATGCTCAAACTTTAGTTGTTCTTAGGATGAGAACTTTAACCAGCTGAAATCAGTGGCCAAACATCTCTTCTTCCCCCATTTTTGGGAAAAGAAGTTTCAAACTCCAGCCGTGGAAAAGCTCCTGAGGTGGCTTCTGCCACCAGTGGAGAATGACCACTGGCCTCCATGGTGTAGAGTGCTCTACTTATGCAACTTCACAGCAGATGGGCAGTCTCCTCCTTCCATTCTTTCAAGGATCTTGCAGGATGCTCTTCTGGTCTCCTGGATGCCTCCAAACAGGTGTTTTAGATAGCTTTGGGTGATTACTAATTTCCATGTTGGGTGAGCTAACTCTTGGGGCTCCCTACTCAGCTGCCTTCTTGCCCTCCCTCCTCCAATGTATTTTTAATTTCATTTATTGTCTGTCATTCCCAAAAGATCCGTTTTTCTTCTATATGTACTTTAAAATCCTTTGTTGTGCTCACCCAGTTTCTTCTTAATAAACTTAATCTCTAGCCATCTCTTTGAATTTATTAAGGAGATTTGTTTGAGCATCTATAATTAATGATCTCACTCCTTTATGTCACCTGGAGTCTTGTCTGGTTCCTTTGACTGGGCCATATGTTCCTATTTCTTGGTATGGATTGTACTTTTTTTGGTGCCTTGCCATCTGTCTTAATAGATGTATTTATTCTGGGTCCAGTTTCTCTCTTTAGTTTAGGGCTTTCTTGACCTTTCTCCTTTGCTAGTTGTGTAATAGGAGCTGAGGGTGTGGTTGGTACTGTAAGCAGCAGAGGCTGAAGCTGTCTGTGTAACCCCTGGAACTGACAAATCTTCTCTCAACTTTCTCCTCTGACAGGGTTAGGGTCAGAGTCATAGCCATGTGCAGATATCCAAGCTGTACAGGCCAAGAGCATTTCTAGCTGCCTGAAGAGTCTGATGAAGCTTCATATTCCATTCATTCCTGCTAGGGTGGAGATGGAGCTGCAGATGTGGGCAGGAAACTCAGCCATGTGTGTCAAAACTGATCACACTTGCCCAGGTAGACTGATGTAGCACTGATCCCTGCTCCCCTGCCAGAAGTGGGGATGGACCTTCCAGAGTGCCCAACAATCTAATCCTTATGGACCAAAGTGCCTGCAGTTGCCCTGAGATACTGAGGGAGTACTGTCACATCTGCCCATTAAGAGGTGAGGGTGGAATTACAGGCACCCAATAAACCAGTCAGTGTGGGCTAAAATCACCTGCAGTTGTCCAGAGGGGCTGAGGAAACACAGCTCCCTTCCTATTCTTTTGGGGAGCAGAGAAGGAGCCATAGGCACCCAACAGTCCAGCCTTGCAGTCCAAAAGCACCTACAGTTGCCCAGGAGAGGCTGAGGAAACACCAGTTTTCTCCTATTCTATTAGGGGTTCGGAATAGACCCACAGGTGCCCAACAGTAGTTGTCCATGCAGGCTGAATGTGCCTGCCATAACCAAGAGAGGATGAGGAAACACCAGCACCTCCTATCCTATTGAGGTGTAGGGTGGAGACACAGGCACCCAACAGTCCCATCTGTGCAGGCCAAAATCACCTGCAGTTGCCTAGAGAAGCTGAGGAAACACCAGTCCTTTCCTATCCTAATGAGAGGGTGATGACAGTGCTAAAGCTGTCTGAGTATACAGTCTGTGTGGAGGGTAAATGCCTGCAGTTGCGGAGAAGCTGAAGAAACACTAGCCACCTCCCATCCTATGGGTGGGGCAGAGATGGAAATGAATGTGCTCAACAAACTAGTCCCTGTGGGCTGAAAGCTCCTGCAGTTTTCCAGAGAGTCTGAGGAAACACATCTCCCCTCCTATCCTATTGGTGGGGCAGGGATGGAACACCTGGTGTCAGAGTATCGAGTCTATGAGGGCTGAAAACACCTGCAGTTGCACAGAGAGGCCAAGGAAGAAGTACCCCTTTCTTATTGAGGATGGAGTCCCAGCTGTCCCATTATCCTGTCTGTGCCAGTTAAAATTACCTGCAGTTAACTTGAGAGGCTGGCATAGTTCCCCCAGCTTCCTCCCTGCTAAGGCTATAATCTGATCTGGGTGGAAAGAAGCCAGTCCTTAACATCAATGTAATTTTCAATCAGCCCTGCTTTCCCTAATGCCAGGGGTGGAGTTAAAATGGCAGCTACTGGCCTGTTGCTGACTTGGAAAGATTCAAATTTTAGCTATTCTTAGGGTTATACTTTAACCAGCTGAATTTATTCATCAGTAGCTGAAGTCAGTGCCCAATAGTTCTTCCTCCCCCATTTTTGGGAAATGGAGCTTCCAACTCCAGCCATGGAATAGCTCCCCAGGCAGCTTCTGCTGCCAGTGGAGGATGGGCATGAGCATCAGTGGTGTGGAGTGCTCTCTTCATGAATCTACACTGCTGGTGGGCAGTCCCCTCCTTCCTTTCTTTCAAGGATGTTGCAGAATGCTCTTCTGGTTTCCTGGTCACCCCCAAACAGCTGCTTTATATAGAGCTGGGTGATTACTAACTGCCCTGTAGGATGAGCTGACTCTTTGAAAGCCTTACTCTGCTGACATTTTGCCCCCACTCCAAATTTATTTTTTATGAATGTATTTTATGGTACCCTGTCTGTGGTATACATGCAACAGCAGCAGAAACAATACCAAATCTGAACAGAATTTTCTTACTTCTGTACCCTGTGCTCACATCCCTTTGTAACCACTTAGCTTATAGCTTGAGAAAAAGAGGTGTGTAAAATGCTCTGAAGTAAGAAGCAAAATTCCATAGTTTAGTTTGTAACTGGATTAGGAAAAAGTGTATTCTAGAGAGTTTAGCATTTGGGGCAGAGCGTGCCATTTATGGGACCTCCATTAAAGCTGTGCAGTTCAATTTTAATAAAATTTTATTAATAATTTAGCTTTTATGGTTATACTTAAAACTTCAAAATAATATGGAACATTAACCTTATATCACATGACAGAATGTCCACTGTAATACAACCATGATATATTTTGAAGTGATTGTACATAAATGTTATCTCATTCTCACAAAAATATCAGAAGGCATATATATATATATTCTATGTTTATTCAAAAGCTGCTAATTTTTAGTATTTTAATAAAGGTGCTGATTAACATAGAAAATTCTGCATCTAACTAGTATTTAAAATTGCTTGAGAGTAGTGTTTTTATTACATAATCCCCAAAATTCAAAATTTCAGATACCTTAATTAGAAATAACCCAAAATATTTTGTTAAACTCTATAGAATACATGATAAATAAAAGATAATTAAAAGGTAAATTAGAAAAAGACGAGTTAAAATGATTTCAGACATATTTTTCATGATTTTTACTGCATTTTACACAAATGAAGAAAAATAACCCATTTTATTACTCCTTTTCTAGCAGGTTTATTAATAATAAATAATTACAAGCTAATTTTAATGATATGTGAGAAAAAATATTGAACAGAATCTTGCAGATAATAGTGAAATTGGAGTGTTTACACTCAGGTTATCAGGACATAATAAAATTACAGTAATTAAGAAAGAGTTTCATTTAAATAAAGGAAAAAAATTAGGAAAAATGAGTGACCAGAAATAGTTATGCACATACACACTTAACCTATGACAAAGGTGAAACAAATTCAATGGGGAGTGTATTAATTAGAGTTCTTCAGAGAAATAGAATTGATAAGACATATGCATACATATATTTAGATTTATATTAGGCATTGTCTTACACAATTGTTAGTATTAGCAAGTACAAGTTCTGTAGGGAAGGCCCACCTGGAAACTGATGATGGTAAATTTGAATTCCCCAGGAGATATTGGTCTGCTGAGGTAGAGGCAGATATTCTTCTTTCTGACTTCTAAGATTTCTTCAATTCTGGCTTTTATCACATCCAATTGACTGGAAGAGGACCCTCCCCATGTTGCTGAGTTCAAGCTCCTTTGTTGGTTATAGATGCAATCAGACATACATGAGATTAACTGATTATAGGTGCAAATTCATCCATGAAATACCCTTACAAATAAAAAACATCAGGACAGTGTTTGCTTGACCAAACAACCTAGCAATTGACACATGTTACTGACCACCCCAGGGAGGTAGCAGAATTTATTGATAAATTTTACTAAAATAATATTATACCCATTTTAGAGGGAGAAAAACCATGATATCCCTCCTTACACTACCCAAGGATGTCAATTCCAAGTGGACTGTGAATATGAATGTGAAGCTTTATGATAATTTTAAAAATTATTATATTGGTTAAGGAATTATTTCTTAATCAAATATCATAAAATATAAAAGAAAATATTCTAAATTGTACTACAATAAAATTAAAACACCTGTTCAACAAAAAAACATCATTGGGGGAAAATGCAAACAAGAGAAAGAGAGGGAGATGAGGAAGTGAGAGAGACAATATTTCCAAAACATAACAGCCATAAAGTTCATATTTTTAAAATATTAAAAAAAAAACAGAAAAGAAGTGCAATAAAATATATAAAAATATTTTACAAATCAATAGGATTACCAAAAAACCAATCAAATAATATGGGCAAGAAATGTTAAGATATTATTTTTAAAAATTAAATCCAAATCATTAAAACATATGAAATGTTAATAAACTAGCTTGGGTTTCTCCAGGGCTAGAGAGTGAGACTAGGATGTGAATAGAATTAAGTTATGATCTAATGAAAAATAGACCATAGGGTGGAGAACTGAGATAGGAATTGTAAATAGGACAAATTGGGTCCTATAATAAGAAGGTTACCACTGAGGGCAAATGTAATTCATTCCTATTGGGTACTTTCAAGACAAGATTCAGATCACATCTCTGAATTGCCTCATCTAAACAGGATACAAATTGGGTTTGTTGGAATTCTTCTCCTAGAATAATTAACTTCCCAGTAATCCCACCCACAGCAATCAAAACCTGAAGCATTGCTTCAGTGAAAACTCTGAGCCTAAGTTTTACTACAGATAATAGTAAAAGAGCATGTAATAGGTTGAATTATGGATGACAACAAACACATGTTCTTAATCTCAATCTGCATATTTGTGGGTGTAAACCCATTGTTAATAGGACTTCTTGAATATAATATTTTTATTTAAGGTGTGACCCAAATGAATAAAGGCAGGACTTAAGCTGTATTACTGGGGGCCTAATAAAGAGGACACAGATGTTACAATGGTTAGAATAGAGAGGAATTTGCAATGTGACCAGAGGCATAAAAACAAGCCCAGGAGCTCTAAGGATTGCTGAAAGTCAGCACCAAAACTGGGGGGAAAACAACAGCCTTGGTATTGGACAGCTTTTAGCATCAAAACCATGAACCAAATATTCTTAATTTTTAGTGAAAACCACTTTGAGGCAGGTCAGGCATCAAAGGCAAGCCAACAGCTTGGAAAAGAACAGTGAATGTGGCTAGATGAGACAACGGCACCAACACTATCTACTAGACTGTAGACATTAAATATCCATCAAGGATTACAGATGAAAACCATAATGCCAAACAACTATATCCTCACCAGAATGGTTAAAATTAATGACAATGCTAGGTTTTTTCCAGAGGTGAAGTGAACTAAACTCTCATATGCTACTGATGCAAAGGATTTATGTCTAAGTCATTTATGTTTGGACATACGCATACTTTTAAAGCAACAATTCAATTTCCAGATATTCAGGAAATAGAAATGGATGATTATGAATATACTCCAATGACATTAACATGAATATTTATAATGAATGACAATATAAAGGAAAAAAATAAGAACCAACTCAAATATTCATTAATATTTGTGAGAATAAATATATTGTGGCATATTTATACAATGGATATCATATGACAATTAATATGAAAAATTTAGAGCTATATAAAACAATGTGTTTTGTTCATTTTATTATGAATACATCATTGTGTTTTATGTAATCTTTAAAATTTTGTGACAGGTAGGATTATAAAATGTCTGAAAATTTTAATCATCAACCATATTCTTCATATAAAATATTAGGTTAAAGGGAGAAAGTATAACAATACCTACATATAATATATACATTTATATATTACTCAACAAAGAAAGTAAAAATAAAGAATTGGTGTCCACATTTTGATTATTGGTCCTGAAGTTTATCAAGCAATTTTATGGTCCTTTTGTCATCAAGCCAGGGGTTTAGCATTATTTATCTTCTATTGTAAACTATCTGTTATGGTAGAGGTTTTAGTGTCCCAGATTTTCTTTTCTGTACATGATTAGTGTTATCCTTAAGCATACCAACATAAATGCAAACATTGGGAGGTTAGCCTGGTGATTTTCAATTCTGTTAATATAACACAATTTATGATAGCCCTGATCAATCACCTCAGCTGAAGCCAGATAAAGTCTGCACATCTTCTGGATATATCAGGTGCCTTTATGTCCCCAGAGATGAAGGACTCAGGGGGAATATAATGATCGTAATCAACTCCCATGGTTAAGTGCCATTTCTCCTGTAAAAGTACAACTCTTTAAGAAGTTGAATTCCATTATCAGATCATTTCTCATCTACTTTTCAGATTATTTGCATATATACAAAAAAGAGAATAAAACTAGAAGGAATGAGATTCTTGCTGAAGTATAGTTATAGGCATATTGCTGAAACAATATTTTATGCAGAATTACAAGTTTCAAGTACCAGTTAACATGGATTATGTGCATTCACATTTGCCTATCTATCATACTCAATTCAGCTACATATCTGATATGGAAGTTATATTTGGGGATGCTGAATTGTAAATATTCATAGGCAAATTGGGGAGGGATACCAGAATTTAAACCAGATTCTTACAGAGAAATCATGGTGACTGTGAGGCTCAATAAAGTGACCACACAAAGATGTTTATGAACTGCTAGGCAAATTGCCAGCAAAACATGCATGGATTTTACCCTAAGCAGCACAATGGAGATTTTAAAATAGAACTAACAGATCACCATGCTGTATAATGTTTCATAATGAGTTTTGTGTTTGGGGGCATTTGAATACCTCCTCATGTAATTTACTTTTGCCTTCAGGATCCACTCAAGCCCTATCTCATATATACACCTTCCACATTTTTATGGAGTGCTGCTGTGCACACCAAACTTTATTGTTTGGTGGGTCAGACAACATCCAACACATGATAGACAACTCAGGTTTCATGGTAAGTTGTTGGCCCATGGTTAAGCATTCAATATGTACTATGGCCCAGTACCAGACCATAATATTTTTCTCAAAAATGGAATAGTTTTCTGCATAGGATGGAAGAGCTTTGCTCCAAAATCCTTAGGGTCTGCATTGTGATTATTCTATAGGATCTTGCCACAGGCAGCAGGCAGCATCTCTATTTTCCACTGACACTTTCAGCACCATTGGATCTGCTGGCTCATATAGACCAAGTGGCAAGCATTTTCTTCTGCAGTCTAGACTTGTTGTAAAGCTTCCTTTTGTTCTAAAACCCACTCAAAACTACCAGCATTTCTGGTTTCTGGTAAATGGACTGGAGCAGCATACAAAAATAAATAATATGTTGTCTCCAAAATCCAAAGAGGTTAACTATGTGTTGTGCCTCTTTTTCAGTAATAAGAGGGGACAGGTGAAACAACTTATCTTTAGAATGGACATCTTGACATGATCCCAAACCACTGGACACCAGAAATTTCATCAAGAAGGAAAGCCCTTGTAATTTTGTTGGATTTTTCTCCCATTCTATGACACATAAATACCTTGCCAATAAATCTAGAGTAGTTTCTACTTATTACTCCCTAGGCACAATCAACATGATATTGACAATAAAATAGACCAGTGTGATATCTTTTGGGAGTGAGAGATGATCAAGTTCCTTGTGGACAATCTTATTACATTCAGCTGGAAATTTGATATACTCCTGAGGTAGGACAGTGAAAGTATATTGCTAGTCTTGCCAGCTGAAAGTAAAGTCTTTCTGGTTGTCCTTACTGATAGCAATTTAGAAATAAAGTACTTTCCATATCAATAACAATATAGTATGTACCAGGTTATGTTGATTCACTCAAGCAGTGATACCACATCTGGAATAACAGCTGTGATTGGAATCATCACCTGGTTAAGTTTATGATAATCCACTGTCATCCTCAAAGATCCAACCATTTTTTGCACATGCCAAATAAGAGAGTTGAATTGGGATGTGCTGGGAATCAAAATCCCTGCAGCCTTCAAGTTCTTGATGGTGGCACTGATTTCTGCAATCCATCCAGGAATTCAGTATTGCTTTTGAATAACTATTTTGCTAGTCATATCTTACATGGTAAATGCTGTCTAGTATTCCAATCTCTTTAAGCCCTATGGATCCCCTCATCTGCAGTATATCAGGGCAATTCTGTAATCTCTACCTCAGGCAATGTCAGCCATCTTTTGGTCCATGTTTCAGCCAGTCATTTCAATAAACTTTTAAGGCTCTTTTTAACCCCTCATGCTACAACATTGAATCCAGTATTTGTTTAATGGGCCTATATCAATAAATTCAGCCTGATCCAACTTTATATTCCTTCCACCATTATCACACAGCCTTCAAATCCATTCCCACACATGTTCCCTTGATTTCTATCTATATAAATTGGAAAACTCATGTAGTTTTTTTGGAGCATAGTATACTTCCTCATGGGTCATATTTTGCACTTCACCTTTGGGGCTTGTTGTGATTTTAGTCTAGTTAAAGGTCTGGAACCAAACAGGAGTGGGTAATGAGAAACATTAAAAGTGTCTTGCAAGCCCATTACCTCAGGGAATTCCATTGCAGTTTCATCTGCTAAAACAGGATTAATCTATTCAGGAGAATCTTTGGGGCAGGCTGGAGGTCAGGTGGCCATTTCTCAGGGCTGTGTGGAAATTGGGTGGCTTTTTCTTCAAGGTGAGTAAGAGGTTGGGTGGCCTGTCTACTCAGGGAAGATCATTAAAGGTTTATCTAGTAATGTCTCAGCAGAATTTAGGATTTCAATGTACCCACTTTCATAATTATGTTTCTCCATCCCATGTCTCAGAATTTCACTTCTTTCCAATCAGTACACTTATTTTAACAGCAGACACACTGGCAAGTTGGGATTTTAGTTTCTGTTGTAACTCTGCTACTTGCACAATGACCTTCATGGTCTGGTTTTCAGAGACTTCAATTCTGCAGCTGCATGAAACAAGATTTTCTTTCGGGGCACACATAGAAATTTTCACATCATTCATGCAGTACTTAAGTTACAAATTTGAAGCTTTCAGCTCATCCTTTTCATTTGTAACCATACCCAGCATATTTAGGAACAAAAACCCCACATCATTATACCTTTTAACTCCACTTAAATCTGTTAATGTTTTCAAAACACTCTTTCCCAGATCCTTGCCTCTTATAACATGGAAATAATAATATCCAGTAGTGATAGTTTGTGTATCTCTGTTCTTAACCCATGCCATGAACTGTTTGCTCCCTCTTGATTATTGGGAACAGAGTCATTATTGCCTTTGAATCTAGCCAGAGTAGAGAACTAATAGCAAAAACCTCAGAAGAAATTCAGAAATCTTTTTAAGATTTTTTTTTTTCATGAACTATTCCTGGTACTAAGCTGTATTACTCGGGGTTCTCTAGGGAAACAAAACTGACAGGAGATATCTGGAAATAGTATGAGATTTTATAAAATTGTGTCATGCAACTGTGAGGATACATGAGTCCAAATCTGTAGGGCAAGCTGCAAGCCAGGAGCTCCAATGAAGGCTCTTAAAGAGTTACACAGAAAATGCTGGTTTTCTTACACAGAGATGAGAATTCTCTATTTGAAAGCTAAAATCACTTCTTTTAAAGTTTTCAACTGATTGGGTGAGATGCCACTCATTGCTGAAAATCTCCTGAGCTGATTGTATTAAATAGAGGTAATCATCGATGGATGCAATCAACTCACTTATGATTAAACTCCATGATATGTCTTTATATTACAAATAGCCCAGTGCTTGCTTGACCAAACAATTGGGCACCATTACCTGGCCAAGCTGACACATTAACCTAACAATTACATTGCAAAATATTTTAAAAATTAAAATAAAATATAGAAGAAAATCTGCATGAATAAAGTTAGGCCAAATTTCCTTAGCTATGACACTAAAAGCACAATCCATGAAGGGTAAAAATGATAATACATCAGAATTAATTTTTAAAGGTTCAGTGAGAACCTTATTTTCTATTATCTTAACTCAGCTAGCCCAAGCTCTTAATGTAAGGTTGTACCAGGCATAACTCACAGGAAAGTTTCCAGATGTATGAAAAAGAAAATATTTGCTAATAAAACCTTTCTTCCCCCCAACCCAAGGAAAAAAAATCAGTGTGAGAGAGTGAAAAGTCCAGCTTTACATTTGTAGAAAATATTTGTAAGTCACTTATTTGATGGAGGACTCTCATCCAGGCCATATAAAGAACACATAAAACTCAACAGCAAGAAAATAAATAGCACAATTTAAAATTATTGACAGACACTTCATTAAGAAGATCAAACTTGGCAAAAAAAAGCCCCTGAAAAGATATTCAGCATTAGTAGCTATTATGGAATTGCAAATTTAAACTAACTTTTAATACCATCAGTAAAATAAAATATGACAACATTACTGAGGATTATCTGACTTTAGCATTGCAAAACAAGATAAAGGGATACAAGTGGGGCCAATTACAAGTTGTTTTGTTGTTCAGTTATAAGGTAAAGATTTTGCAGGTTAAATGCATCAGTATCAAAGAAACAAAACATCTGGGTTACAGTTCAGTGAGTCACAGATATTGGTTTCTGGCTAGTTTACAAGTTTAACATACAACAAGGCTATGCAACAATATATCAGAGGATTAAAATGTGCTTAAAATATAATATAGTGGGCTAATACATATTTGTTACTTTATGTTTTGTTATAGTTTTAAATTCATATAGATATAAATTTCATATGTTTCATAAAATCACAATTTTTTCAAATATAATAATCATATTAAATTCATACATATATTATTACCTTTCTTATTAAAAATAAACTTTTTTTCTAAATGCACAATTTATACATTTGAAAATAGGTTGCAGAGGTCCTGACAGTTCATTCTTTTTTTTTTTTTAAGATTTTATTTTTTTATTTTTTTATTTATTCATCTATCCCCCCCTTGCTGCTTGTGCTCGCTGGGTCAGCTAACCATGCCGTGCGGGCGGGCTTGCCTTCACCAGGAGGCCCCGGGAACCGAACCCGGGGCCTCCCATATGGTAAACGGGAGCCCTACTGATTGAGCCACAGCCGCTTCCCAGTGACAGTTCATTCTTAACCACTTGAGAACTTATCTGTTTATCTGATGAGATTAGGACATTTTCCAAAAAAATCAAAATTTCATTCTCATAGCCAAGAAAGTAAACCATGATCTAACTATATTACAAAAGTTATATTAACACTCATGTGTAATATTACATATTATAAAATATTGCATAGTCATCTGTATATTTAAAATATGATAAATAATAAATAAAGTTATAATATTATACTTTATATAAATTATAATTCTTCTGTACAAAGGAGTATTAAGTCATCATAAGTGAAGAATATGTTTCTCTATAAATTAATAATCTGTGTTTCACATAGTATATATTTAAATAAAAATAAAATGCAAGGTGCAAAATATGTGCATAGCAATCCTTTCATATAAGAAGGAAAAATAAGAAAAAAATATGCATATGCACGCACCCTCACATGCACAGACACATATTCATATATAAACATTTAATAATGTTTGTAATAAGATTCACAGATACAATAAACAAAACCCAAAGATGCACTCTTGGGTAGGAACAGTGTGGGAGGGATGAGGATGCCAATTAAAAATATAGACACAGGTTTTTATATTTATGACAGTGTATATCTTCTCCATTTTTTAAAATAAAATTATACTTAGATGGAAGAAGAAAACAGGTTCTTAAAATCCCAAGCAGAGAGTGGATGTGGCTCAAGCGGTTGAGTGCCTGCTTTCCAAATGGGAGGCTCCAGTTTCGGCCCCAGTGTCTTCTAAAAACAAGAGAAAAAAAGAAAAACAACAACAACAACAACAACAAGTAAACAAATGAAAAAAACTACTCAAGGGAGCTCATGTAGCTTAGTGTTTGAGTGTCAGTTTCCCACATATGAGGTCGGGGGTTCAATCCCCAGCCTCAGTACCTAAAAAAAAAAAAAAAAAAAAAAAAGTAAATGAATGCAAACAGGAAAAGGAAATTGGATGTATATTTTAATTGCTATGCTGTCATACAAAAAATATAACAGAATTAATTTCAGTGTGCTATGAGAATTGTATGATAAGGATATTAATTTGATCATATATATTCAAAATTTTAAAAAGGTCTGAAAAATAATTAGGAATTTATTTGGTTAGAGATACTGGCACTAAAGCAGTAACTAAGAAATTAATGAGTATTTATCATAGGCTGTAGAAAACGAGTAAAAAATAATGATATTTTTGGGAAATAAGATTTTCAATATGGGATAAAGGAATGATAAAAATTATAGGGGATGTAAGGAAGTCTACTTTGAGGTATTTTATTTATGTTTAATTTTGAATTAGAGGAATTGGTGTGAAATCCTGTGTTCTAATATATATTTAAGCATAGCAGATTTTAATTAAATATAATTAATTTGTGATAATATACAAGGTCCTAGATAATCAATGCACTGCTGGAAAACTGAGTTAGAAGACGAATTTTAAAATAGGATCCAAATCCCACATATTTTGTTCTAAACAGGTGTAACAACACTGTTTTTCATGGTCCATTGTGAATAGTATTACAATATAAAAATATGTAATAATACAATGACAATAGTGTTAAAGTTTACCTGTCTCTCATGAAAAATGAAAATTATAGCAATTGATTGGATAATCATATTTTATAGGGAAAATGTTTTATGCTACAGTAAAAGTGTCCTAATGACATCAATTTATAATTTACTTTTTTCTGGCAATACAATTCCTGGAAAAAATTTGCTATATCTTACTCAAGAAATTAAAAGAAGCAAAATGGTCACACTTCTACAATTTAAGTTTCTTTTTCAACATATTAAATTGATTATTTAGAAAATGAGTGTCAATTATTTGGTTGGAAGTATTCAAGAACAGAATCATATTCCCTCTAGAGTCTTAATTGTTGCTTTTCCTAAGGGGAAAGGAGGCATAATACAAATTATAGAATAATTTCTCATATGAACACTCTATTTAAGTAAAATGTCTGTTTTTTTTTTTACTAATGCAATTTTGTTGGCTGGATCATTTTACTTTCATCTTGTTGAAACCTTATATTGGTAATGAAATTTCTAAAACTAAGAAGCAAGAAAATTCTGTGCTTAATTCTGGACTATCTAAGCTAAAAATATTAAATGTTTGTAAAGATGTTAATATTGTATGGTGTAAAAATTTACACATATAAGGTATTTGTTAAAATTAAATATTAATTAGGTAAGATAAAATGTATATTTTTTATATTAGAGTGGGTGGCTAAATAAATGTATAAAAATGGTTTCAGTCCTAAAAAAATGTGCATATCTACACAAGTGTGTTCAATAACTTTTATGTAAATTTTTTATTGTATCTAAAGCATGTTTATGACCCTTGAACCTAGATAGTAATAGTCAACAAGGACAAAGCAAAGCATGGGAAGAGAGACTACATTCTAGAAGGGCACTTTCCATTCATCTAGTTTACCAGCTCTTGATCCCCTGGGTTAAACAGAAAGGTGTAAGAACTCTTTAGCAATGTATTTTAAGAGATAAATAGCCAAATTTTCAAAGAAATTTTAAATGTAAGATTTTCTTGTTATTGAAGTATTAAATGAATTAACAATTTTGAATTATCATAAGATCTTAGATCTATTTATGATAAGTTTTGCTTAATGAAATCATTTTCTTTCTCTATATAGTAGAAACTTGAAGTAGCTACTTGTTAGAGGGAAAAGCTTCATATGTGGTATGTTTGCCCTTTACCATATGTAAAAGTGTAAGTCATACAATAAAATAAGAAACTTTAATTTTTCATTAATTTCCAATGTAAGGCTAATCTTAGCCACATGCCCCTTGCTTTGATACTCCTTAGCTAGTTGGCTGTTCATTACTATTAAAAAAGATGACTTCAATATGTATAATTCTTTTATTTGTACCCTTAGTTACAACTAGTAATCTCACACAGATTACTAGTCTCACACTAGTCTCACACAGGTTGGGAGATTGAACTTTCCAAGGAAGTTTTGCTTCTATGACAAATAACTATTGACCTATTGGGTTAGTAAGGAAGATTATAGAACCTTTTCCTGAGCAATATATTATTTTTTAAAAATCACCTCAATTTTTCTAATTACATGGGATTAACTATGTTTGCTTAAAAAGGAGGTGTTTGTTAAACAAGTGCCCTCACCACAAGAACAAATTTTGCCTTTTTTGTGACAAAAAGTTTGAATTAAGAAATTTATACATTCAAGGGGAAATTTAGGGAAAATGTAATTTATTGAGGCTATACATTAATCATGTAGCCTGATGTGGAAACTACCTGCTATTTTCAAGTGGTTATTGACACATTTCTCATGACCCATGTTTAGAAAAATTAAATCAAATTAGTAAGTGTGGATATAAATGAAAATAGGTACATAAGTTAATATTTACTATCTCAAAATATTAATGTTTCTTGTTAAAGAAGTACCCTTAATTTATTATATTCACTATTACCTTTTCAAAGTATTAAAATATAATATATAATACTTTGTAGAATCTTAAACATTTGAGAAGTTGAGAATTAATGCTGCAGATGTTCTTTTGATTCAATCTTTCTTTATTCACTCATTTAACAAACATTTGTCTATTGAATAATGTTATCTAAGCATTTTTCTTTGAAAAATTTCACTATTTAGACATCATCAGTGAAATGGGAGCTTCTTTAAAGTAGGACACAGAGTAGATACTGCTAAAGGAAAAGAAAGGATAATAATAATAACAGCACTGTTAAGGAAAGAATAATAACATCTTCCAATGAAACCCAACAATTCTTATTTAAATCTTTCTAGTGGAAAAAAAAAAAAGGTCTAATATAATGATATCACTTAAAAAAAAAAAGCCTGTTATATATACTTTACATTATCAATGCTATATGTTTTATTTGAATTAAAAATAATGAAGATTTTTTATCACATAAAAGAAATGAGGGGTGCGTGGTAGTGTAGATGAACCATAGAAAATGACATTTTTACTTCCTTGTTTTCTAATATTTTTTAAATTTTTATGTAACTTTAGATTACATAAATGTTACATTAAAAATATAGGAGATTCCCATATACCCCGTTTCCTCCCCCTCCCACACATTCTCACATTAACAACATCCTTCATTATTGTGGTATATTTGTTAAAATTGATGAGCCCATATTGAAGCATTGCTACTAACCATGGACTACAGTTTACATTTTGTCCTACACGATGTTGTAAGTTACGACAAAGTATAAAATGGCTTGTATCTGTCACTGCAACATCATACAGGACAAATCCAATGTCCCCAAAATGCCCCCATATTACACCTATTCTTCCCTCTCCCATCAATCAGTGGCCAACCTCTGGTGGCCAACTATCTTTACATCAAATAGAAACTGACTTTTGCATTTTATTTTATAAGCCACTTTTTAGTTTGAATTTTCTATCATGAACAGTTAATTTTTTTTTTAAAAAAGAACAAATTGGTTTTTGCCAAGTTTTTGTACACCATCTGTGTCTGTGTGTGTATATGAGTATATCATGTACACCTCACTTAACGGCAATTAAATAACCATTCTGCATATTATATCATATCTCTCAATAAATTTACTTGTATTCATCTTTTAAGAAAAACTACCTCTAAAGCTCTCTTCTTCATTTTTTTATATCTTTATCCAAAGCAATTAGTTATTGTTATGTGAAAACACACGAATATAAAAAGCAAATAATTATTTAAGGAACCATTTTGTGAATCTTTTTATACCATTATTATTTGAACTCTAAATTATATGCCTATGGAGTTTAAGTTGCTCTTTATGTCTTCCTTTGTCTCTTTCTAATCATCCCTTTCTTCTATGCACCAATCCTTTATGATACCCATATAGACATAATATTTTCTATGTGAAAAAATGAACATCAAAGCAATCTAAACAAACAAAAAATGAAATTAGTTTTTGAAGTGACAGAAAAATATCTCTATAAGTATCAATTTGAAGACATTCAATTAAATTAAGGTATTTTTGTAAATTATAAACATTCTGATGATGTGGACTATTAAAGTAACTGAAATGTAATTAGAAAATAAAACAAGGGTAAATAAGATCAACGTGTGCTGTTATATATGAGTTACAAACCCCATATTTTCAATTACATAAGTTTTAAGGGAAAAGAAAATTTAATATATTTGCAAATATATCTGTTTTTTGTTTGGGTCACGTGTAGACATTATCAACCAGGTTTTATTTACATTATATAGGCTAAATTTAATTTACATTAAAAACATATTTAATTTGTATTAATGTATGCTCTTTGAGAATATATGTTGATGGTCATATATAAATGAAGGATCAACAATTCTTTCTTGTTATGGAACTGAGCCTGAATACTCCAAAAAACAAATGCACTGGATGTTTTGTCAATAATTCTAATTATTGAAACATGTAATTAAGATAAGGTTAACACAATTTATCAACCACACCCAAACTAAATTCCAAGTGTCTCTCATCACTAGGATCCTAAGTTTTTTTTAGTATAAACACTGTGGTTTTATTTTTTCCAGAAAGAGCCTTGTAGAAAGAAGAGATGGACGTTGACAATATTACCACCATGGATGAATTTATCCTCATAGGACTCTCTGATCTCCCAGAGGTGCGCTATCCTCTATTTTTTGGTTTTTGCTGTCATCTATCAGTTCACCTTGGTGGGAAATGGTGCCATTCTCCTCGCCATTGGGACTGAGAGAAAGCTGCACACACCCATGTATAACTTCTTGGGAAATTTGTCCCTCTTGGACATATTCTGCCCACCAGCTACTGTTCCCAAAATGCTTGAGAACCTCCTGACTGAGAAGGAAAGCATTTCTTTTGTTGGGTGTGCTTTGCAGCTTTATTTTTTTGGTGGCCTTGGCAGGGACGGAGGGCTTCCTTCTTGCCATCATGGCTTATGACCGGTATGTGGCCATACGTTTCCCCCTTCATTACACCCTCATCATGACCAATGTACGCTGTGCCCAGCTGACGACTGGAACCTGGGTAGCCGGATTTCTTAATTCCCTTCTGCATACAATATTCACCTTCCGCCTGTCTTTCTGTAAATCCAATCAGGTTAACCAGTATAACTGTGACATCCCACAATTGGTGGCGCTCTCTTGTTCTTCCACGTATGTGACAGAAATGCTTGTCTTAGTGGTAGGAGGTATCTTATGGATCACTGCTTTTCTGATCATCTTTATTTCTTATATCTATATCATATCTGCCATCCTAAAGATCCAGTCAGCAGAAGGAAAGCGCAATGCCTTCTCCACTTGCGTTTCCCACCTTTTTGTGGTCTGCCTGTTTTATGGTACAACAACATTTACCTATGTCTGCCCTTCCTCCATTCAACACATCCCAGCAAGAGACAGGCACATCTCAATGCTGTATGGAGTTATCACCCCAATGTTGAACCCCATCATTTACAGCTTGAGAAACACAGAGGTTAAAGAAGCCCTCAGAAAGGTTTTATGTCACAAAACATGCTTATAGCTCACATAAAATTTACAAAACTTCTTAATTAGCACCTAAGATGGATTTAATTGGAATAATCATAAGAATCATAGAAGAATAACTCTATATAAATATCTATTTATGTAAGATATACCTGCTTATATATTTATACAAATTTATAGCCTTCCCCCTACACATGTACATACTACTACAGTTATGATTCTGCATATATCTGAATTTATCTCTATCTTTTGGTAAAAAAAAAATTATCATCAAAAATTAGACATGTTTGAGTATAAAATAGAGGACTATAAATAATTTCACTGCTACAAGTGGTATATAAACTGAGCCTGCCTTAAGTAAATTTGGGTCTATGTCACTGTATCTATGTCCATAACTTATATCCATATCCACCTCAATATTCATTTACATAGTAATACCTATATATGCCTATATCCATCTATGTCTATATAGTTCACATATATGTATATCTGTATTATTCATATTTGTATCTGCTTTTCCTTTTATTTCTCTATCTGTACCAAATTATCTGTAGTTATTCCTCTTATTTTCTTTACCTTAATTGCCTACCTGCTTATCCTCACATGTATTTATGCTTTCTTAATTTTATCATTGTACTTTTCTTCAAATTTCATTTCCATTATTCTATATCTTTATTTATTTATTTTGCTTTTTTATGACCATATTCTCTCTTCTTTCCACCTGTCCCTCCAAGTAGAGGACTTACTTTTCTATATCTCTGATCTTAGATATCTAATTGATTTCAGTATATTACTCTCATCTTAATCTCATATATTCAAATATAAATGTATCATCTTACACAAAATTAATTATAAGTTACCTTGTGTTTTTGGTATTTGTATCAGTTTTTCCTAGCTATTCAGATACAAATTTTTGGAATTAGTCTTTTCTTGAAGCTCAGCACTTGTAAGCAAAGAGTCATCATTTCTGACTGTTGATTACTGGCCATTCTCATTCATTTTATTATATTGTCACCTCTAGAAATGCACATTGTTTCCCTCTGGACCATTGTTTACGTAAAACACTATTTTAAGTCAGCAATGATGTATAATCTTCTCCAAAATATTCACCAACTTTGTGTATTCCTATTACTTCCTAAAAAATCATCTCCACTCTGGTGATCAAATGTTATAATAGGCAATAAATAACTACTCTCTGCAGTGCCTGATTAACTATTCACACCCTAGCATTCAATATCTTCACTCTTCCTCTTAAATACATTTTGTTCTTTTTTTATGACTATATACAGTATCATATCACTACTGAAGTGTAATTATATTATTCCAAGAATATTATTCTTTCCTACTTTGGACTGTCTCTGACCTTTCAGTCATTTTAAAAGCTTCATCAAATAACAGCTTTTTCATATGTAGCTTTGCCTCAACAGCTAGAGGCCATAAGCACTTTGAGATGCCATGGTATCAAATCAATTTTCCAAAATTCAACAAGGACCTCATATATATATATATATATATATATATATATATATATATATCTTCTATAATTTTCTAGAGCAATTTTAAGTAATTTTGATCAAATATCTGTTACTTAGATTTAGACTGAATGGATAAACCCATGTAGACTAGAAAAATAAAATGAAATAATAATTACATATATTTGATATGTTTGTTTTAGGAATTCATTTTATTCTCTATGTCACAGTATATATGTTGGTGTATTTGCATTACACCAACTACAATGAAACTTAACTTTTGTTTGCCAGAATCAGTGTATTTTTCACTAAGTGTGACATGAATTTGCATTGACTTGGCCAAGACTGAAAGAGATTGTATGAAAAAAAAAAAATTTTAAGTATACCATTGGCCGTGCTTATTGCACCATAGATTTTTAGTATAAAAATAATTTTTGTAGAATAATAAAGTTGATGAAATCATGGTAATTATAGTTTATTTTCCCTAAGTAAGAAAAAATGTTCTTGAAATACAAGTGAAAGGGTGGTATTTCTCTCTGGTTCCATGTTGAATTGTTTGGGGAGAACTGCTGAATATGAGATCTTAAAATCACCATATAGGGAAGCGGCTGTGGCTCAATCAGTAGGGCTCCCGTTTACCATATGGGAGGCCCCGGGTTCGGTTCCCGGGGCCTCCTGGTGAGGGCAGGCCCGCACGGCGTGGTTAGCTGACCCAGCGAGCATAAGCAGCAGGGGGGAGATAAATGAATAAATAAATAAAATCTTTAAAAAAAAATAAAAAATAAAATCACCATATATTTAAGCTGAATGAGATTTGTGGATGGTAGGTTTTCCTTGGTCTTGGGTAGATGTGACAGTGTAAATCTACCAATGGTAATACTTTGATGATACATTATATTTTTCTTGAAGATACTCTGATTTGCTGTCTTTACAAAATATAGGGGATAAATAAATCTATACCTCTCCCTTCACTAAAAGAAACAGTATTACGAGAGAAGGTGGTCAAGTCACTTGACAGTTGTGTTGTGAATAACTTTTCATGGGATTTAGCTAAGACTTTAGCAGCAATGCAAATGGAAATTTCAGCTTAAAATAAGTTCTCATTTAAAATTCAAGAAAAACCAAAAGAGTGGATGAATATGTTAAGATTTGTTAACTGGTAATTGTGTAAATGGTGTAGCAATATATATTGATTATTTTAAAAACCATACTGACAGCTATCATGGATGCAATAGAGATAACTGGAAAGACTGAAAGAATATTGCTTTGAAGGAAATAAAAGGATTTTGCTTTTGTCAGAGAAAATAAAATTTAGTGACTGGAAGATATGGAGGAATCAATGACAAAAATTATATAATTAATTCTAATTCAAAAGAGGGTATAATTCAGTGGGTGTTTGACAGCACTCTGACATCTGGATTCCAAAGTAGGTGTGCACTGTAGCTATGGTCCTATGTTCCAATGTTCTCCTTTGCTAATTTTATCATGTTTATATGTCCCAGGGAAGTGTTCTAGATATGTGATGCAACAGAAGTTCACTAGGCTTTCATGTAAACATAGAGCCTCCTTCAGTCTTAATCCATAGTAATATTGTGTCTCACACCCTAAAACACATATTGAACATGCTTTATATTTCAGTCTTCCATATGCCAACATACTACTAAGAATTCTATATAGCAAAAGGTCAGCTTTTCTTTCAAAATCATATGCATATTAACACATGGGGATATTGGTATTATTTTTCTCCAAAGATTTTGGCACCAAACAATGAACAAATTGGAGGCTGGCCATGATAAAAAATATCTCCAAGAACTGATGATATACAACATTAATTCTGTAGTGATTTTACTAGTAGTAAACTGTTAGAGAACTGTTAGAGAAGACCTATGTTCCCCTGAAAATAGGACTTCTTCTTGGGCAGACTGAACATGTCTTTCAGGAGTATGTATTCAGACTAATTGTGATGGTTTTTCTATATTAATTACAAACCAAGATACAAATTGAGCAACAACTGAAAAAATCTTAAAACAAGGGAGTACAAGATGCTAAAACCTCAGACAAGGAAGCTTGATCATGTTTAGCGGTTCCCTTTGTTACATATGGTAATCACTCAGGTAAACTGGATTTGGCTTTGCCTTGGACTTCTTTGAGTCAAATTTGCAGTCTTATTTGTTTTAAAAACAAATCTGATCACAACATGCTCTAACTACTTGTTAGTAAATTTCTTGTGTAGATTGTCCTTAATGATTGGCTGATTTGCATCGTGACTTGACTGCTGCCTAGTCTCCCATACTCAAATGTTTGCATATTTTCTTAAACAAACAAGCTGGTACATGCATTTCTTCCAACTACTAGTCAGCCTGATTAAACAAATGAGGAAAGAGCAATAGGTTTACTGAAATTCACTAACCATTCTTATGTCAAAACAACAAGAAGGACAACTCTTGTCCATAATTTTTCTCATATGGATATATGGCAACTTCAGGTTTCAAATTACACAAGCCAAAATTGCAGAATTATTTTTATTTTTGTCTGTTCTTTTACACATCCCATGTCAGAATTATTAGCACATCCCATCAGCTTCATTTCCTAAATTCATCCACAATCAGACCATTTAGTCTGAAGTTGTCATCTCTTGCCTGAATTATTGAAACAGGTTCCTCACTAGTTTCCAGTTTCCACATTTCCCATCCATTCATTTCTTTGCACTGTGTCCATAGAAATCCTGGCTTGCTACTCCACTGCTCAAAATATAACTTTCAACCACATTCAGACAAAAAACCTAGTATTTCTTCATGAATTATCAGAATTACCTGATATGGTTTCCTGAATTCACCCTCTATATCACTCTACATAGCACACACTGCTTTATTGCTTCTGATTGTCTTGTGGTTTGTATTATTTTCCTAGTTATGATTTCACAGTTGTAACAAACTGGGAGACAAAACAATAGAAATTTATTACTTCACTGTTCTGGAGGTTAGATGCCTGAAATCAATCTGACATCAAAGCCATGCTTTCCTCACAAATCTAGGAAAAGATTATTCCTTGCCTCTTCCTAGATTCTGGAGGTTACTGGCTATTTGCTTTACCTTGACTTGTAGAATCATAATACCAATCTCTGCCTCTTCTTCACATAGCCTTCTTCCCTGTGTATCCAAATGTCCCTCTTCTTTAAAGGACAAGAGTCATGTTGAATTAGCTTCCATCCTGTGACTCTTTGTCTTAACTAATTACATCTTCATTGGCCTTATCTTAAAATAAGATCACATTTAAAAAGTGGGGTTTTTGACTCAAGTATATTTTTGGGGTGGCACACCTCAACCAACAGCACTTTTTTTCAAGCATACTAGATGACCTTCTACCCATGGATTTTAACAATGTTAGGTTGCTTAGGCCAAGGAGTTTCCCACAGAATCTTCCACAGCTTACTTCCTTCATTTTTCCAGATCTTGATTCCTACATCACTTTCTCAGTGAGCCTTTTCTTAGTTTATATTTTAATTCTACACTTTTTATCCCTTCTCCCTGTTATGTTTTTCTCAATGGCACTTTTTACTATATAAAATAATTTATAATTTGATTAGTTATATATATACACATCTTCTCCCAGTAGAATGTAAATTCCTAGACAGTGTTTTTGTCTTTACCCACAGCAGCAAATGTGCCAAGTTTCCAGAGAGTGAACAGGGAGGAAAGGTTACAGGTGCAGGAGTGGCGTCTGCAGGAGCAAGCGTGCTTAACAAGGAGGTGTAGATGTTGAACAGCAATAGAGTTGCTACACTCTTCTTGGTGTTATTTGTGAAAATGGATGCCCAAGAAGTTAAGGCTTAAATATGTGCATGTGGCAAAGGGAAATAAGTGGTTTCTGACAGCTCTGGCCCTGTATCACAATTATAAGTCAGTATTTGTCTGTGATGTGGAACTGGGAGCATAGAATTGCTGTTCCAGTCACTATAGAATGAGAAAAGGGAAAGTTATCAGTACCTGAATGCTTATTGCAACCAACCCTCAAACAAGATCTCTTTCTTTAATGTTAAGCCTTATTTCTTTTATACCAACCTGAATACTTTGTGTACTAGGAATCAGCCTCAGGGTCCCAATAATCTTTCACTGGGTGGTCATTAAATTAATTGAATATTTCTTGGCCTAACAGACATTTATAGAACATTACACCCCAAAACAGCAGGATATACACTATTTTCAAGTACTCATGGATCCTCCTCAAAGATAGTCCATATGTTGGTAAAAAGACTGGTCTCAATAAATTTAAAAGATTGAAATTATACAAAACACTTATTCTGATCATAATGCAATGAAGCTGAAAATCAATAAAGGGCAGAAAAAGGGAAAATTCACAGGTACAGGGAGATTAAATAACACACTCAAATAATCAGTGGGTCAAAGAAGAAAGTACAAGGGGAATCAGTAAAAATCTCAAGATGAATAAAAACAAAAACACAACATATCAAAACTTATGGGATGCAGAAAGGCTGGAAGGGAAATTTGGAAGCTTCAATGCTTACATTGTTGGTTTCATTTTTGAAGAGGTTTTGGATCTCAGAAGGGTCAAAACTGTGGCAAGGGAGGATAATTGTTGTGAGTGACAGTGATGGGAGATGCATGAGAGGAGGTTCACCTGAGGCATACTGCTAAGGCATATGAATGTGTTCAAGTACTCATGGGGCATTGTCATGGTGGGAGGAGATCCAAACAATAACCAAAAGAACAGTGGATTTCCATCCTGGAGACATCTGACACATTCTCTAATGGGACAGCAAGAATCCTCCGAGTACAAGGGCAATGCCTAGTGAAGGAGGATGTACCATTGTGATGGGCTCTTGATATTGATGACTGTACTTGTGAACCTTTGCCTTTGAAACTGAAACTTAGCCTAGTATTCTATGTTGTCTAAGAGTTATCTCCTGAGAGCCTTCTTGATACTCAAATGTGGCCTCTCTCTAAGCCAAACTCAGAATATGTGGGACATGAATTCCAGGGATGAGCCTCCCTGCCATTGAGAGATTATTAGCAGGCATCAATTAGCAAAGCACCTTGAAAAAGACCTTGACCAAATCGGGAAATGGTAAATACAAATGAGTTTTGTGGCTAAGAGATTTCAAAATGTGTCAGGAGGTCACTCCAGAGGATATGCTTATGCACATCTCAACAAGATCTCATTGACTACCACAGTAAATATTGCCTCATGTAGTGGGGCTCCTGAGAGCTCTAGAGATATCCAGACATTATAGGAAGGTTGGACAGCTGAGGAGTTTGGTGCCCTGCAAGTGGGCCCTACTTGAGAATTTATGCTCACCAGTGTGATATTTGGGCTCATTTGTGGTTTCCTTACATATAGCTCTTCTGCCCCTTCTATTTGAACCTATAGTTAGTCCTGGACTTGATAGGTTTATGTCTAAGAGACTTAAATCTTTGGGCTGTCCATGTGCCACTAGGGCCCTGAATATCAATAGAGTTGCAACACCTACTCTCCAGTTCATTGGACTCACCCAGGACAAATAGCAAGGAGATGATGATGGACAACACCCATCCAAAGGAACAGAGAGAGTCTGCAACAGCAAGAGTTGGAACTGCAAGCTCCATCCATCTGCCTCATGGGATCTAAGCCTCCTCTCAATTAGAGGCAGAGTGGGCATTACCATCACAGAATTTTCAAGGCTGGGGAATGAAAGATGGACTCAAGTGGGCTTACTCTTATTCTACTATAGACTTACTGTGATACTAACAGTGGAAGACTTGGAGAAGTGGCCACTGGAGCTTCTGAGGATAAAGAGAAGGAAAAACAGGTGTAGCAGGTGTAATATGGGGGCATTTTTGGTATATTGGAATTGTCCTTAATTACATTGCAATGATGGATACAGGCCATTATATATTTTGTCATAGCTTAGAAAATTGTGTGGGACAGAGTGTAAGCTAAATTGTAAACTATAACCCATGCTTAGTGGCAATGCTCCAATATGTGCTCATCAATTGTAACAAATTTGCCATACTAATGAAGAATTTGTTAACGTGGTAAAGTGTGGGAGAGATAGGGAGTGGGGCATATTGGAATCCCCTATATTTTTTATGTCACATTTATGCACTCTAAAGTATTTAAATATAATAATTAAAAACTGTTAAAAAAACCACAATGAGATCTCAGTAACATTTATCAATGTGGTTAAAATTAAAAACAGTGACAACAAGAAATTCTGGCAAGGATATAGAGAAACTGAATCATGCATGTATTGCTGGTAGGAATGTGCAAATACTCTAGGAAATGGTTTGGCAGTTTCTAAAAATCTAAACATGTAACAACCTTATGACACAGAATTGAACTCTTGGGCATTTATCTCAGAGAAATAAAAACTTATATTCATGCAAAAATGCAAAAAAGAAGAAGGAGGAGGAGGAGAGGAAGAGGAGGAGGAGGGGGAAGAAGAAGAAATTGAAGACCTACTTGCACACCTGGAGGAACTAGAAAAAGAATAGCAAATTAATCACAAACCAAGTCAAAAGAAAGAAATAATAATGATCAGAAGAGAAATAAATGAAATTGACATCAAAAGAACAATAAACTCAACAAAATCAAAAGAAACTTCTTAGAGAAAATCAACAAAATTAGCAACATTTAGTTAGACTGAGAAAGAAAAAAAATGTGAATATAAAAATAAAAAAATCAGAAATGAGAGAAGAGAATAACCACTGACAGTGCAGAAATGAGAGATAATAAGAGGATACTATGGGCAACTGTACATCAACAAACTAGACAACATTAACGAAATGGACAAATTCCTAGAAATACATGAATAATGTACACTGACCCAAGAAAAAGTAGAAAACCTCAATAAACCAATGATAAGTAAACAGATTGATAGAGTCATCAAAATCCTCCTAATAATGAAAATCCCAGGACTGGATGGCAGCACAAATGAATTCTACCAATAACTCAAAGAATGTCTAATACCAATCTTGCTCATTCTATGACACCAACGTTACCATAACATGAAAACCAAATAGATACTACAAAAAAAAGAAAACTACAGAACAATTTATCTAATGAATATAGATCCTCAACAAAATATTTGCAAACTGAAACCAAAAGCAAATTAAAACAGTTATACACCATGCTCAGGAGGGTTTTATTCCAGGTATGCAGGAGTGATTCAACACAAGAAAATCAATTAGTGTAATGAGCCACATTTATAGATTGAAGATGAAAAATGACATGCTTTTCTCAAATTGACTTAGAAAAGGCATTTGACAAAATACAGCATCCTTTCTTGGTGAAAAAAAAAAAATTCCAAAAGGTAGAACTAGAAGGAAGCATTCTAAACATAGTAAAATTCATGTATCAAAATCCCACAGCTAACATTGTACTCAATGGTAAAAGACTGAATGCTTTCCCACTAAGATTTGGAACAAGACAAGGATGTAACTGTCACCATTGTTATTCAGTACTGTGCTAAGAATTCTAGCTAGAACAATTAAGCAATAAAAATAAATACAAGTCACCCAATTATGAAAAGAAGAATACAATGTTTGTTTTTCACTGATGATATTAACTGATACCTTAAGATCCCCCCCAAATGACAATAAAGCTACTAGATCTAATAGACAAGTTAAGCAAAGTGATAGGATACAATATTAATTTGCAAAAAGCAGTAATATTTCTCTACACTATTGATGAGGAATCTGAGGAGGAAGTCAGGAAAAATCTTCCATTTATTCTAGAGCCTGAAAGAATAAAATATTTAGGAATAAACTTAACCAAGTACTTAAGGGGACTGTATAGAGAAAACCACAAAATATTGTTTAAAATAAAACAAAGAAAACCTAAATAAATGGAAGGATATTCCATGTTCATGTATTGGAAACTAAATATCATTATGATGTCAATTCAACCCAAACTACTTTACAGATTCAACACAATCCCAATAAACACCAGCAGCAATTTGAAGCAGTGGAAAAGAAAATTATCAAATTTATTTGAAAAGATAATGGGCCCTGAATATCCAAAAATGTCTTTAGAAAGAATAACAAAGTTGGAAAACATTCCCTTCCTTACTGTAAAGCATATTACTTAGCTATAGTGGTAAAAAAAAAAAAAAAAAAACAAGAAACAGCCTGATACTGGCATAAAGATAGACACATTGACCAATGGAACTAAATAAAAAACTCAAAAATAGACCCTTAAATCTACAGTCAAGTGATTTTTGTCAAGCCTGTCAAGACCACTCATCTTGGTCAGAAAAGTCTGTTCAACAAATTGTGCTAGGAGAACTGGATATCCATACTCAAAAGAAACAAATAAGACCTCTTTCTCATACCTTATAGAAAAATTACCTTAAAATGAATCAATGACCTAAATATAAATGTTACAATCATAAAACTCTGAGTAGAAAGTATATGGAAAATCTTCAAGATCTTGTGGTAAGTATTAGTTTCTTAAACCTTACACCCAAAGCATGATCAGAGATAGAAAAATTAGACAAATGGAACTCCCTCAAAATTAAGCACTTTTTTCAAAAGTCTTTCTTAAGGAAATAAGACCAGCTTACTTAATTGGAGAAAATATTTGGAAGCCACATATCTGATGAGGGTTTGATATCCATATTATATAAATAGATCATACAATTCAATGATAAAAGACAAGCAAACCAATTAAAAAATGGTCAAAATACTTCAATAGATGTTTTTCCAAAGAGGAAATACAAATGGCCAAAAAGCACATGAAAAAAAGGTTCATCATCACTAGCTATTAGGTAAATGCAGATCAAAACAACAATGAGATACCATGTCATACCTTATAGAAAGTTCTGTTCTTGTAAAAGAACTGAAGGCAAGGATGCAAAATGACATTTGCAAACTGATGTTCATAGCAGCATTATTCACAATTGCTAAAATATGGAAACAGCCTAAATGTCCATCAACCAATGAAGGGGTAAAAAAAAATGTGATATATCCATACCATGGAATACTATTCAGCTATAAGAATAAATGAAATCAGGATGCATGTGACAATCTGGAAGAACATTGAAATATTATGTTGAGTGCAATAAGCCAGATTTAAACAAGCAAATATTGTATGGTCTCACAAATATGAACTAAATATGATGAGTAAACTCACAGAGATAAACTCTAGAACAGGGGTTCTTAATCAGGGGTCTACAGACCCATAAGTAGTCCATGGAAAGATTTCAGGGGGCCCATGAGCTTGAATTGAAAATTAAAAAATAAAAAAAAAACATTCTTGTGGGGATGTGTTGGTGTGGATGTGATATATTTCTCAAATAATACACAGTATAGTGTGGACTTAGTATGACTTTTATTTTGATGTAGCATGTTCTGAGTTCAGTGGATAACATCCTGCAAAAAAGTTTGTAAGGATGGTGGAGATGGTTTTATGACACTGTGGAAAAACTCAAATTTCTAAATGTTTGCCAAAAATGACCTTTTGAACAGACATTGAATTGTGTTAGGTTATCAGGTATTGAAATTATGGGAAAATTGTAAAATGAAATTTTGAATAATCCTAAAATTTAATTTAAAGACATGCCAATGTTGAGTGTCATATAAATTTCTGTTGCTACATTCTGAGAAAGAGTCCATGGTTTTCACCTTTCTGACAAAGGGGTCCTTGAAACCAAAAAAGGTTAAGAGCACCTAATCTAGAGTATTGATTTCTAGGAGATAGTTTGAGGGTTGAGAATGAGAGCTGATGCTTAATATATATAGAACTTTTAATAATGTTTATTGTAAAAGTGTGGAAAGGAAGAGTTGATGGTAACACATTACAGTGACTATAATCAAAACTGCTGATTTGTAAATGTGATTGTGGCTGAAAGAGATAGTTTGTGAAGGTAAAAGTCAATTTAAAGGAAGGTAGAGAATAATCTAGGGACTATATAACAGTGATTTTGCTGGTGGATGAAAGAGAAGGAATAGGGAATTGAAGGGGATCCTAATTGATATTTGTGAGAAGATTTTTTTCAGTCAATTTCCCTTTTGTGGACCCCTTTCTTATTCCTACCCATTAATATACTTATATTTTAAAACATATTTGAGACATCCCCATACCCCACTCCTTACCCATAAATGTGGTCTCCTTTGCTTCAAGAACTATGAACACATTCTGGGCTTCTGCTCCCATAATATTTCTTATTCACCAACAACTTACATTGTGTTCATGTCTATTCTTTTTAGTGTCAAGAAGAATAGGAGACAAAGTCTTGTAACAAACTGTCATAGTGAAACAGAATTTCCTTAGCATATTATTATTAAATTTTGTTCATTTCTCAACATAACTTATTCCAAAATCTAAATTTTCCATCCTTTGTCCATCATATAATAACTTCTATAGCATTCTCCCATTGTATTTGTAATGCTAATGTTATCAATAACATTTTAATTTAAAAATTTTTTTCATTTTAAAAGAAGCTTTAGATTACATAAATGTTACATAGAAATATAAGGGATTCCTATATGACCCACTCCCTCCCCTTCCCACACTTTCCCACATTAACAATATCTTTCATTAGTGTGGTACATTTGTTACAATTGATGAACACATATTGAAACATTGCTACTAACCTTGAACTACAGTTTACAGTTTACATTATAGTTTACACTCTGTCCCACACAATTATGTAAGTAATGACAAAATATGCAATGACTTGTATCTGTCATTGCAATGTCATGCAAGATAACTCCATTGTCCCCAAAATGCCCCCCATTTACACTTATTCTTCCTTCTCCCATCCCTCAGAACCTCTGGCGGTGGCTGCCTTTATAACAATGATAAGAGCTCTTCCATTGCTAGAATAATGATAAGTCTATAGTAGAATGATAATAAGTTCATATTAGCCCATTGTTCATTCCCCAATCTTGAGTATTTTTGGATGGTGATGTCCAAAGCAATAAGACTTTAATTGTCTTTTAACAATTAAAACATTGAAGAGGGCAGTGATTTAGAGAGGAAACTCAGAACAATTGCTTCCCCCTTAAGAAATTATTTCTGTTCTTCATAATAGATTTTTCTTTACTGGTTTATTGTTTACTAAAATAAGAAGATGAAAATTTAAGAAAATGGAGAAGTGGGAAGAGTAGTTACAGTAGAAATAGAAAACAGAAAACAAGTGAGGGAGAAGGTTAATAAAGATAAGAAGGATATTGGGAAATGAGTGACTAGAAAAGAATAAACTGATATTTTTGAAAATTGTTCAGTTATATAAAATATTTCAATGAAAAACCATGAGCCTATTATAGATTTCCTGCTTGCCCTTATGAAATCATGAACATTGTAAACACTGTGGTTTATCACAACATTAATCCTCTTGGTAAATTAAACCAAGTTAAATACTCCTATCAGAATGGATTTATAAGTCATCCATGATCTTGGGATTTATGGAACCAAACTTATGACAATAAAATACAAAATGCAAAGGGATTGTGGAAGTATGGGAGAATAGGAAGATAAGGGATTCAGTCCCTCCACCAGGACAACTTTTAAACAAGTAAGTACTGTCTGAAACAACCATTTTGAAATTTCAGAGTACAGTAGAATACTGTACTGAATTCAGGGAAAGTGGGAGGAAGAGGTTGGCAAATTATGGTAAAGAGTAAAAAATTGACCTCTTCTCATGGTGGTTATTGGTGACCAGCCCCCACTCTCACAGCAGGATGCCATGGGGTCTGGCACCTGGCTAGATTACTGGTGCTATAAAAAGACATAAAACTTCACTTCCAAGAGATTAGAAATGGGCACAGTCAATCACTGATCACTGCTTTCAGTTACATACTTTGGATTGCTGGAAGCCTGTCTCTGAAGGCGACTATTGTTCCAACCTGTCCCCAGATGCCTGAGAACTGTTAATAGCCCTATACTTCCTCATATCTGTGGGTGACAGTATAAGGGCAGAGCTTGTTGGGCAAATCAAGAAAGTGCAGGTTTGGGGATCTGTGGAAGAAGCTCCTGACACCTTTCTTGATCTCCTCCACAGGGCAGTTTGGAGCTATACTGTGCCCCCTAATGGGCCCTAGGCCTTGTTTCAGCTGGAAAAGACTGATTTAACTCCTTTCTAGCATGCATCCCCACCCAGAATTTCCCCTTCAGGTGGAGGCTTAGCTGCTTTCAACACCCAAGAGATGGAGAAAGTCTGTCTCTTTGGATGTGGAGGTACATTCAAGTTAATGTAAACAGGGGAATGCCAAAGCAAATAGCAATCACAAGCCCAGGGTAAAAAGACCCAGAAAAGGAGGAAGCTGCACTTTCTTTCATCTTCAGCAACCTTCCTGGAAGGAGGGTTAACACTCATGGAAATCTCTGTTGCATCATGAGCTAGTTACAAAATCAAGAAACAGGCATCTAAGGGAATAAATCTTTGTGTTAACATTTTAAATATTAAAATGTACAATGTGTAACAAAGGATAACAAGACAAACAATGGAACATAAAGTGCTGACCCACTGAAAGGAAAAGGGTAAAAATTTAGAAAACACAAAAGAAGATGAGAATATGGATATCATGAACAAAGACTTTATCAAAAAATTATCATAAGAATGCTTGAGAAGATAAAGGAAAATTCAGAGAAAGAACTAATGTATAATAGGAAAACAATAAATGAGCAATATACGAATCTTAATAAAATTAATGACTTGGATAATTATAAATGCCAATAGTATTGTATTTTTTTGGTATGTAACTCCATTTCTTACTACCTACAATGGCAAAAATACCAATATACAAATATAATGGTAAATATGGTTTCAGACATATAGTGTACAAAAATATAATTGGTAACAAGCACAAAAAAAGGTAGGGGGACAGAGGGGTATAGGAAAAGTATATGTGTATGCTATTAAAGACAAGTTGGTATCAAATCAAATATGATTGTTATATATTTGGGTTGTTAAATTGTAATGCCATGGGAAGTGTCTGTGGCTCAATCAGTAGGGCTCCCGTTTACCATATGGGAGGCCCCGGGTTCGGTTCCCGGGGCCTCCTGGTGAAGGCAGGCCCACCCGCATGGCGTGGTTAGCTGACCCAGCGAGCATAAGCAGCAAGAGGGGGATAAATGAATAAATAAATAAAATCTTAAAAAAAAAAATTGTAATGCCATGGTAACCAAAAGGAAAATATATGTAAAATGCATCCAGATGGAAATGAGATGGCACTCAATATGATACAACACACAAAAAATCACATGTATATATATAAATAGACATTAACAGAAGAATTGGGAACAAAAAAGCTATGAGACTACAAAGATTAAATAACCAAATGGCAAAAGAAAGTCTGCATTATCAGTAGTGAATTTAAAAGTAAATTAATTTAAGCTATCTAGTAAAAAGGCAGAGATTAACAGAGTTGTTTTAAAACATGACCTTACTATATGCTGTCAAAAAGTGACTCACCCTAATTACAAAGAAACAAGTAAGTTGAAAGTGAAGGAATGTAATTTATGATAATACAGGAAATAGATAACCAATGCATTCTTAGAATATTGTATTAAGAACTGAATTTAAAATAACTTAGAAATCCCACAAATTTAGTACTAAAGTGTTTTAACAACACCATTTTTCATAGTGTATAGTAAATAATATTAACTATATAAAATATGTAATAATACCATAAAATTACTGTGAAAGTTTAATTGTCTAACATGAAAAATGAAAATTCATAGCAAATTGAGTGTATAATTATATTTTATGGGAAATTTTTTTTCACTTTTCTACAATTTAGATTTCTTTTTTTAACATATTAAATTGACTATTTATAAAATGAGTATACATTATTAAGTTAGTAGTAATTCACTTTTATCTAGAAAAGAAGCATATTCCCTCTGGAGTCTTAATTGTTTTTCCTAAAGGGAATGAAGGCATAATATAAATTACAGAATATTTTCCAATATGAACTCTCTATTTAAATGAGCTTCTTGTTTTTCATTACTGATGCAGTTTTGTTGGTCAGGTCATTTTACTTTTATCTTGATGAAACCTTGTATTGGTAATTAAATATCTGAAACTGAGATGCAAGAAAATTAAGGTATTTGTTGAAATCAAATACTAATTAGGTAAGATAAAGTATATATTTTAAATAATATTAGAATGGGTGGCTAAATAAATGTATAAAAATGATCCAGTCTGAAAAAAAAAATTTATTCCATATGTTTGTCCAATAACTATATATGAAAATTTTTGCTGTATCTAGGCAATTTTCTGACACATTCCTGATTTATATTTCATGCTTGAGTTGTATTTCCAAGATAATAATAGTCAGTGATGACATCACAAAGTGGGAGAGAGATTATAACCTAAAAGAGCTTTTTAGATTCCTCTAGTTTATCATTTATTAATCCAATGGAATTAAACAAGAAGGTAAAAAAAAAAACAAAAAAAAAAAACCACTTTTCATTAGTAATTATTTTAAGAAACAATAAAAAAATCTTATTTTACAAAGAAATTTTAAAGGTAAGATTTACTTGTTATTGATGTAGTAAACAAATTATAAATTTTGAATGATCTTTTTTTGAGATGGGATATATCACTGGTTTAATGAAATGTTTATTTAATAATGAGTTGAAGTCTTATCAAAACTATTTTCTACTCTATATACACAATGAATGATAAGGATAAAATAACTGATTTGTTTATTACAAAATGCCAAATGTTGGGGGTTATAAAAAATTGCTGATTTGAATTATGTGACCCAGCTAATGGATGCTAAATCCAAACATTAGTGTCAACAAAAAATAAGCTAAAGCAATTTCCCATTGGCGGAATCCTTTAATAAGTATCATTAATGTTTTACTAGTTAGACCTTAATTCCTTAAAACAGAATTTTACAGTTGGAGGGGACCTCAGAAATGATCTAGTCCAATTCCTTATTTTACAGATGAGAAACCCAAAGCTAAGAGAAGTTATGTTAGGCAAAATAAATTTGTTTGAATTAAAGAACTCCTGAGTTAGAAGAAATAAAGAACATCATCAAGTCAAAAGGCTCCTCTTACTATCTAATGCATAGCAATGCTTTTAACAGAAATTGCCGGGAAGCTTTTAAATATAATTTCCCTTTGGAGGAGAGGAGGTTAAATGTTTTGTGGAAACGTTTAATTTTATCTCTGATAAAAGTACACATTTATCCTGTAATAAAGGATAATCACCATTAATAACTTAGTATATCTCCTTCATATTTTTCTATGCAATTATAAAAATAAGCACTATTTACTTTTAAAATGGAATTTGACAATTATTTGAAAATTATTCATTAAAAAACAATCACAGGGATTATACTAAAAGCCATTGATTGTGCGCTTAGTATAGAATAGCCAGAAACAGCTGCTATGTACAATGGGAGATGCATAGAGAGATTGAGAGGTGAGGAATTTTCTTATATGTTTGTCTATCATTTATTATTATTATTGAAATAATAAAAATGCTCTAATAATGATTGAAGTAATGAATGCAGAACTATGTGATTACAGCAAATACCATTTATTGTACACTTTGGATGAATTGTATGTTTATTAATATGTATCAATAAAATTGATTTTAAAAAATCACTGGAAGAACAGCAATGCAGGATTCCCTACCTAGAATGTGGTGCTACAATGATTTTCAGGAGCTATTTGGACAGCACAATAGTGACAGAATACAAAGTGCCAGGAAATGAACTGGAACTAGTGGCATGCCTGTGGAACCAACAGTGGTGTAGAGGAACAGGATATCTGCTTAACATTTACCTTCACTCTCTAACATAAACACACCAGGCAGGAGCCTAAATGTGGAGGGGGGGGGAGGGAGAGCAGTAAAGAGATAATTAAAGGGAAAGGTTTAGATGACACTTGCTGAGTCTGTCTAGAACTTAAAACTTGACTCCTTTTGAAAACCAAGGTCTCTTTTCTTCTTGAAATTAAGGTTAATCTTGAGTATTGGCTGTCAGTGGGGGCCCTTTCATGTTCTTCCACGTATATGACAAAGATGCTTGTTTTAGTGGAAGGAGGTGTTTCGGGGATCAGTACCTTTCTGATGACATTTATTTCTTATACCTACATCATATCATCCATCCTAAAGGTTCAGTCAGCCAAAGTTAAGCACAAAGCCTTCTCCACATGTGTTTCCCACCTCTTTCTGGTCTGTCTGTTTTATAGCACAGCAATACTTACATATATCCACACTTCCTCTGGTCAACACTCCCCAGCTAGAGACAGTCTCATCTCACTGTTCTATGGGCTTCACACTCTCCAATGTTAAATCCTATCATCTGCAGCCTGAGAAAAAAAGAGGTTAAAGAAGTACTCAGAAACATTTATGTCATAAAATATGTTTACAACTCACATAATATTGACAAAATAAATTATCTCTCTACTCAGATTGAATTAATGGGAAGAATTGGAATAATTCATAGAAAAATAACTAAATTTAGATATATATCTATATAATTTAAGCATACCTATGTAGGTTTCAGAAATGTACACACTCATGAGTATACACAAATACATATATCTAGAATTATGCATCTCTATCCACTGGGACCGTAAAAAAGTATCATCCAAATATAGACATTTTTTAGAGAAAAACAGAGACTAGTTAATAATTACACCAGTATAAGTGCTATATACCAAAACTACCTTACATAAATTGGATTCTGTGGCCATGTAACCCATGTCCATATCCATTGACAGAGATCTACCTATATATATATAAAACTATATTCATTTTATCTCTACCTATCATTTATAACATCTGTATTATCTATACCAATTATATCTGTATATGCTTATCTTATTTTTATATCAAACTATCTGTAGACATTCCTCTTCTTTACCTTCATTAACTACTTGCTTATCCTTATAAGCTCCCTTACTATACTGCTACATTCTTCCCTTCTTCATATTTACTTTCCACTTATTCTATATTTCTCCACTTTTCTCCTTTCCCTGTGACCATATCCATTCTGTTTTCACCTGTCCCTCTAAGTACAGAACTTACTTTTCTGTATCTCTGACCTTAGATATCTAATTAATTTGGTTTATTACCAGCATCCTAACATTAACAGTTACAAAACTGAAATTAACATCTTCTACCACGTTCATACTTGGACATGTGTTCTAATTTGATAACAATATTTTTGTTATTTTTATCAATTTTCCTAGTGATTCAGATTAAAATTGCCAAAATTAAGTTTTGCTCTTTCTTTAAGCTCATCATGTGTATTCCGTGTGAATAGACAGCTGTCATTTCTGAGATGGTTTACTCATTATTCTCACTTCCACTACACATTCGATGTTCCCTTTACCCTTAGCAAGTACCTCATTTGGCCATAGTTCAATGCCTTGTGGGGTGAACAAAACTTTCATTCATGAAGATTCTTGACAATAGTTAGCCCTGCCAAGATTAGGTTGTTGCAGTTTTACACTGAATTTAATCACAGGGCATGGTAGTACTAAAAGAAGCCCTAGGGGATCTCCTGTACTCCAGGGAAATCAACTCACTAATGATTAAAGTCCATGAAATGCCCTTGTATTACAATTAGACCAGTGCTTTCTTAACCAAACAATTGGGCAAAATTACCTGGACAAGATGACACATTAACCTAAATAACACAGCTACCTAAGAAGGTGACCTTCTAGGCTGGACCTTGTATTTATGACCCAGCTGGACTATCAATGCCCAGTTAGCAATTTGTACCATCCTTGGCAGTTTGCTCCTTGCTTTGCCCCACCAACACGATGTCCTCAATATAATGGAACACATGGGGTCTTCTGAGTAGAAGTGGCTTACTCAAACTGTACTATGCATTGGTAGTAGAGAGTGGGGGAGTTTTAATACCCCTGTAGCAGTACAGTGAAGGTATGATCTAAGCCTTGACACTGGAAATCAAATTGATCTTGGTCTTCCTCCTGCAGTGAGATGGAGAAAAAATGCATCCACTTTGTCAGTAACACATACCAAACACTGGTGGAGGCCATAATGTCTTCTGTGAACATCAAAATGTCTGGAACCATAAGTCCAAAGAGGGCACTTCTGAATTCAAGTGCTGGCACTCTATAGTCAACCAATATCCATTTGCCTGCCTCACTGGTCACACTAGGCTATCATAGGCATTAATGGTGGAACAGAGGACAACCTTCAGATAAAACGTTCTTTACGAATGCAGCAATGTTATTTTTCCAAACAGGAAGGTAGTATTGTCAATATTAGACAATGCAGCAAGGAAATGGGATCCTCAGGTTGCTTGGTCTGTCACTTGTTCAAACATCATTACCAGAATTTGTTGGGATTAGGGAGAGTATCCTGGAATCTTGAGACTACACTGCCATCTGTTTTTTCCCAACTCCTAACCTCCTCCTCCCTTAATTCAACTGACTAAGAGATTTTGGAGGAAGGTGTTAGATATGAGGCAGCAAAATTTCACCCATTCAGCCTGGTCAATCAGGGTGGTAGTGGCACTTTCATCAAAAGATTGGAAAGCCACAAGAAGATATCTTTTCCAGGCTTCTATCCATACCTATCTTTCACATTCCATATCTTCTTCTCCATAAAAGATCATACATTTCTTTTCACCCCTGAGCCTCCAAATTCAACTATAGTAGTCTCCAGAATACTGATTGGCCTTACACTAACCTCAAGATCAGCCTGGATTGTGTGATTGCAGAATAAGAATAGATATAAAAAAAAACATGAGCCAGTGGAGTGTAGGCTGTGCAGTAGTTTCCCAACCTCATTAATCTCAATGTGGAATAAGCCCACCAGCTCTCAAACATTCATTTGGGGGGAGGGGTCTCAAAGTCTCATTTATTGCTGCCATTCCTTCATTGTATGGGGACAGCAAACCCTAAGTATCTCAGGTTGTGCTGGGATGGTTATTCTATCTATCCCATTCAGGTACCCATTCAGTTTTGTACCTATACCTAAACTCATAGGGAGGTGGTGACCCTTCAGTTTAACCCACAAAGCCATGCATCCTATGCTGCCCAAGATGATCCTGTAAAAGGAGAACTAAAGAGCAATGAAAAGAATGACCAAAAAGCATCTTACTCCATTCTTCCATGTCTATCCTGCTCACTGTGCCAAAATTCTGTGGAATGAATTGTTATACAGTATATAATGAGAACTCTGGAACAGGCACAAAGACATTCTCAACAAATGACCTTTTTATAATTTACATAGCACAATGTGTCCAAAAGAGTGGAGAAGAAACCCATTGGAGCTGGTACCCTAAGGGGGCCAACTGCTCATGTCAAGGTCTGCAGATGGAAGCTCCCCATGCCACATTTCCTATTAGAGAGGAGAGATGACTATACTGCAAGAGTGGGTATTTTTGGATACCAGGGAGAAGAGGCAGAGGCATGCCACAGAGAGATCCTGCCCTGATAAGCAGCTGGAACTGCTTATCATATTTAAGGTATGGTCAACTGGATTCATTAGACCTAACATCTACCTCTGGCTGCAGAATGAGAATACATTGAAACATCTGCACACAATAGAAAAGGAGGGGGTGTATTCAAGGTCTGGGAGATGGCCACTATGTATGTTTGTGACTTTCCAAACAACTTCTTCCAAATAATTGAATAGATGGAAACATTCCCCAAGGTATTCTATCAGGCCAAAATCACCCTATTAGCAAAACATATAAAGGGATCATAAGAAAACAAAATTGCAGATCAATATCCCTATGAATATAGATATAAAAATCCTCCACAAAATACTAGCAAACCAAATTTAATAGCACATCAAAATATTTATGCACAATGATCAAATGGAATTTATCACAGATATGCAAAGGTGATTCAACATAAGAAAATCAATTCATATATTAAAGCACATTAATAGAATGAAGAAAAAAAAACATATGATAATCTCATAAATCTCAGCCACTCAAAGGTCAAACTTCACATACCTGAAAAAAAGCATATATGAAAAAACCTACAGCTAACATCCTACATAATTGTTAAAGATAAAGTTTTCCCTCTAAGATCAGGAACAAGACAAGGATGCCCACTGCCACCACTGTTCTTCAACATTATAATGGAAGTTCTTGCTAGAGCAATTAGGTAATTAGGCAAGAAAAATAGATAAATGACATCTAAATTGGGAAGGAAGAGGTAAAAATTTCCCTGTATGCAGATGATATGATCCTATAGACAGTAAAAACTGAAAAATCTACAACAAAGCTCCTGGAGGTAATAAATGAATTCAGCAAAGTAGCAGGGTACAATATCAACACCCAGAAATCAGTAGTGTTTCTATACACTAATTAAAAATGTTATTAAAATATCAAGAAAAGAATTTCTTTCACAGTAGCAACTAAAAGAATAAATAAAAGCAAGGACGTAAAGGAATTGTGCACAGATATCTGCAAAACATTGCAATAAGAAATAAGAGAAGGCATAAGTAAATGAAAGGACATTTTGTGTTCATGGACTAGAAGACTAAAGTTTATAAAGATGTCAGTACTACTCAAATCAATTTATAGGTTCAGTGCAATCACAAACAAATTTCCAACTTTTTTTGTAGGAATGGAAAAACCAATCATCAAATTTATATGGAAGGATAAAGGGAACCTAATATCCAAATTCATCTTGAAAAGTAAGAATGAATTTGGAAGACTCACATTTCCTGATCTTGAAACTTATTACAAAATCCATTAATTAAAACAGCATGGTACTGGCATATGGACAGATATATAGACTGATGGAATAAAATTGAGAGCTCAGAAATCAACTCTCAAATTTATGGCCAACTAATTTTTGACAAATTGGCAAAGACCACTCACTTGAGGTAAAATAGTCTCTTCAACAAATGATGCTGGAAAACTGTACCTCTATTTGCAAAAAAAAAAAAAAAAAAAAAAAAAAAGAGAGACCACTACCTCTAACCAAAACCAAAATATCAGCTATTGTATTAGTGTATAAATAAAGGATTTGTGAGTGTAAAACTCCAAGAAGAAAATGTAGAAGCATCTTCTGGACATTCGTTAAGAAGTGGTTTCTTCGAATTTACACCCAAAGTTCAAGCAACAGAAGGAAAAATAGATAATGGGACCTTATTAAAATTAAAAATATTTGTGCCTCATATGAATTTATTCAGAAAATAAAATGACAATTTATACAATGGAAGGAAATATTTGGAAACCCCATATCCATTTCTATAAGTTTAATATTCATAATATATAAAGGACTCTTTCTACTTAACAACAAAACAACAACCCAATTTTAAAATGTGCAAAGACTTGAATATACATCTCTCTAAAGATGATAAACAGATGGCCAGAAAGCACATGAAAAGATGCTCAACATCATTAGTAATCATGGAAATGCAAATCAAAACCACTACAAGATAACATTTCACAACCATTACAATGACTTCTATTAAAAACATGGAAAGAGAAGTGGATGTTGCTGAAACAATTGAGTGCTTTCATCTCACATGGGAGGTCCCAGGTTCAGTTCCCAGTGACTCCTAAAGAAAAAGCAAACAAACAAGAAAACAAAAGAAAAAACCAACTCTGGGTTGCCAACAAAGAAAACATGGAAAATAACAAGTGTTGGAGAAGATGCAGAGAAATAGCACTCATTAATTGCTGGTGGCAATGTTAAATGGAAGAGCTGCTGTGGAAGACAGTTTGGCAAAGCTTCAGAAAGCTAAGTATATAACTAACATATGGCCTGGCAATCCCACTATTAGGTATATATCCAAAAGGTTTGAAAGCAGGGACTCGTACAGATATTTGTACACTGATGTTCATAACAGCATTATTCACAGATGTCAAAAGATGGAAGCAATATGTGTGTGTGTGTGTGTGTGTGTATAATATAAGATGCATGCTGCCATTCCTCCTGATCATCACAAATGACAAACAGTACCTTTGGATCCAAGCATGGTGAAATCAAGAGGTCAGTTTGGTGGATGTCTGTTGAGCTCATGAAAGAATCACACAGTCTAGTACCAAAGACATTCTGCCTTTCAAATGTGATGACCGGCTACATGTTGAGAAGAGGTGCCTAGAGACGGATGAAGGTTCTAAACCACCTAGTACCTTGCTTTGAAACCCCAGAAAAGTCTGTCACACATAGCACTTGAATCTAAAATCCACCCTCTATTTACTATTCCTTACAGTACCGCCTGGGTCATCTTGCTCTTCTTTCAACAGCACTGCAGCTGAAGAGATGACAGTTCTTTATGGGCCTAATAATGTAAACTCAAAATACATCAAGAAAAAAATGACAGAGCTAAAAAGAGACAGTGAAATATACATATCTACAATAATAATGTGAGAAAATATTTCATTAATAATATGACAGAAAAAGCAGATAAGTAATCAATAAAAATAGAGAAGATCTGGACAAGAATGAAGAAAATAGACTTAAATGACACAAGTGGAGCACTGTAATCAAAAAGAAAAAATCATTTGAAGAATTGATTATATGTAGGCCCATAAAGCAGAACTCCACAAAGGGTGAAATAATTCAGAGTATATTATCTGACCAAAATAGAACTTCGCAACAAATTAGAGAAAAACAAACAATAATTTTAAAAACTATCCACTGTTTAGAAATTGAATAATATACTACTAAATAATTTCTAAGTAAAAAATATTAAAATTAAATTTAGATAAAAATTATACCATTTACAGTTGTATTGAAAAATCAAATTCCTTGTAAGACATACAAGAAATGATACGTGAAAACTATTCAAATAAAATTACAAAATATTATTGAAAGAAATTTAAGAATATCTCAGTAAATGGAGAACAACACCATGTTTATAGATTGGAAGATTTAATATTTCAAAAATCACAGTTCTCTACTTTAAATTGTCTATATATTCAATCCAATCACAAATTTCCAGAATATTTTAAAGATTTACTTACTTTTTTATTTATTCCGCCCAGATGGTTCTCTTTTATGTCTGCTCATTGTTTGCTTGGGAACCAAACCCAGGACCTCACACATGGGAGGTGAGTGCCCAATGGCCTGAGCCACATCTGCTTCCCATGGGCTACAGCATCTACTTGCTTGTGGCATCTGCTATTTTAGATATCTAACTCATTGCAGCTGGGTGAAATATCTAGCTCATTGTGCCAGGGTGCGATGTCTAGCTTGTTGTGTTGGGTGCAGGTGTCTACCTCATTGCTTTGGGTGTGTCTTCTTTAGGAGGCACCGGGACCAAACCTGGGACCCCCCATGTGGTAGATGGGTACACAAATGGTTGAGCCACATCTGCATCAAATTCAAATTGATGTATACAGACAAGGCTAGTCAAGGCAGAATAAATAAGGGACTGACTAAAGCTAGGGAGAAAATATAATGATATGAAGTAAAACTTAAAATAAGGTATAGTAGCATTATAGATTATGCTAAATTCCATTTAAGCTTGGGAGGTAAATTATATACATTTTATTTGCTTATATCCAGTTCCTTATATATAATTAAATATTAGAAAACATATAATTATATTTGAACAACAACTAGTAAGTACATTAAAGAGTAAGGCTAAAAGGAAACACATGACAGCAAAGATTAACTTATTAGAAGGCAGTGCAAATTAAATAAAAATATTACAATTACAATAAAATTAGCAAAACAATTGTATAGATTGTCAAATATCAATATATAAAATATTCATATCTTACAAAAAAGGCATGTTTAGATAGGGAAGTTGTGATATTTAAATCTTGACCCATGTGCTCCAAGTCCCTTTTCCTGAGGTCACTACAAATTTCAGTGTTCTATCTGTCTTTCTTATTTATTTCTAAATTGCCTTAGGGTCCTGAGAAAAACTACCACTAAATAACTTTTCTTACATTTGAAATAAGTATATTTTCCATGACACTCATAGGGCCTAGTTTGTTATTCATTCCAAAATAAATTACATTCAAACCAAATATTTAAATGTAGAAATTAAAGAAATAAAGGAATAAAATAAAAAGCTGATGGTAGTTATAAAATAGTAGGTATAGGAAAGACTTTTAAAACATGGTCATTTCTCAATATTAAAATTTGAACTGTCAATAATTAATATTTTAATTGATAAGGAAGGTAGTTAAGATTGTATGTACATAGAAAGAGGACTTTCTTCTCAGAGACAACTGGATAGAATGGCATAGAGTTCCCAAGGAAGGCAGAAATACAACTGAAATGATTTAAATAGCTTTATTGTTATCAATGCTTGTACCGATGACATTGTGAACAGGCCACTGTAACCAAGTTCACAAGCCTGTGAGAGAATTGAAGACATATTTTTTTCTTCTTTAAAAATTTCTATCTGAACAATGTTCTTTAATGGTGTTGGACAATGGTATCATCAAAAAACAAACCAGAGTCAAGTTTGCAGGCTACAGCATTTTATTCAGGATACCATGGTTTTGCTGCTGCAAAGGAAGCCAGGTCATTTTCAAGAACAGAATCACATTTGGGGTCATAGGGATTTAAAACTCTTATTAAAGACATAAAAAGGAATTTTTGAAGAAGCCTTAGATCACAAAAGGGTTTCAACTGGGGCAGGGGAAGATCATTGGTGTGGGGTGTCAGTGTTGGGGGATATATGGGAGGAAGTTCACCTGGACATATATATAAGGTATATAAACCTGTTCAAATGTTCACAGGACATTGTCACAGTGGGTGGAGATTCACACAATAACTGAGAGAATATTGAATTCCCAACCTGGAGAGATCTGTCACATTCTCTAATGGAGCAGCAACTGTCCTCCAAGTGCAGGGGCAATAACTGACAAAGGAGGATGGTCCATTGATGGGCCCTTGATATTGATGACTATGTTTGTAAGCCTTTGCTCTTGAAATTGAAACTTAGCCCAGTGTTGTGTGGTGCCTAAGTGCTGCCTCCAGAAAGACTCCTTGCTCAAATGTGGCCTTTTTCTAAGCCAAACTCAGCATATAAATGCATTACCTTCCCCTCAGTGTGAGAAATGACTCCCTGGGATGAGCTTCCCTGGCACTGAGGGATTACTACCAAGAACCAACTAGCAATGCAACTGGAAAAAGACCTTGAATGAAGGGTGGAAAATGTAAATACAAATGAGTTTATATGGCTAAGAGACTTCAAAGTGATCAGGAGGTCATCCCAGAGGTAACTCTTATGCACGTTTCAGCAAGATCTCATAGACTGCCAATGTGGATACTACCTCAAAATGTGGGGCTCCTGAGGGCTCTGGAGACACCCAGGTCCTATGGTCAGGGCATATAGCTCCAGAGTTTGGTGCCTTGTGAGTGGGCACTACTTTGGTGTTTGTGCTACTGAGAGTGACAGAGTTGGACTCAGTTATGGCTTCTCTACACATGGATCATCAGTCCCTTCTCTTTGAACCTATACTTGGTGCTGGATTTCATAGGTGTACATCCAAGAAATTTGAATCCTTTGGCTGTCCATGTGCCAGCTAGGCCCTGAGCCTCAGCAGAGTTGCAAAATCTACTCTCCAGTTCATTGGACTCACCCAGAATAACTAACAAGGAAGTGAGGATTGACAATCACCATACTGAGGAAACAAGAAAGCCTACAACTACAAGCAAGAGAATCCCATCCATCAGCTGTATGGGCTTGAAGCCACCTCTCAATTAGAAGTGGAGTGGACAACACCATCCCAGAATCCTCAAGATTGAGGAATGAACTATTGACAAGAGTGGACTTACTGGTGTTCTACTATAGACTTGTGATTCTAGCAATGGAAGAAATTACAGCATTGATGTGGAGACAGTGGCCACTGGAGGCTCTGGGGGCAGGGGAGTGAAAGATAGGTGTAATGCAGGGGTTTTTTCAGGACTTGGGAATCATCCTGAATGGCATTGAAATAAAAGATATAGGCCATTATATATCTTCCCATAGCTTGCAGAATTGTGTGGGAGAGAGTGTAAACTACAAAGCGAACTATGGGATTTGTGGGTATGATGATGAATGTGCAGGAGTGGGAATGCTTTTATGGCAATATGACAAGGTAATGCCACTGGTTTAAGGTGTAGGTTGCAGGGGCACTCAGGAAGGGGTGCATCTGGAGTAGGCTTCTGGGGAGTGTGTGAGTGTTCATTCTGTCATAATGTGCTGTGTTTGGGAGTGGAGACCCATACGGAGAGTGGGAAGGAGATGGATCCCCATCTTTGGGAGGACCGATTCACCCAGAAACAGACAGGTGGGTGTCTCTTAAGAGCAAGGGTGAATCCTAATTGGAAAGGATAATCAGCATGTCAAGACCTCGTGTTGCATGTAATTATGGATCCTGTCATCCAATGAGTCAAGACAGGGGAGTGTCATGTGCCTCAAGGGGATGGGGAGGAAGGAACAGAAAAGATCAAACAGGGAGTATTTAGTGGTCATGGGAAATGTTTTTCATTACCTTACAGTAATGGACACAGGAAATGGTAAAGATCATCAAAACATATTAAATTGTACCATCTAAATTGTAAACTATACTGTAAACCATTGACAATGTTTAGTAGCTATGTTTCACAATCTGTATAAGTTATAACTATGATACCATACACATAAAAAAGGTTTTAATATGGGGTGAGGAAAGGGGAAGGAAGTTAGGTATATGAGAGTCTCTAGTATTCTGTGTGTGATTTTGCTGTAACCTAATACTTCTCTGAAAATTAAATGAAAATTTGGGAGACACTGGGGAGTGAGAGGGGGAAGGTGCCATGGTACAGACTGGACACCCAATAATGCAGTGATAAAAGTAAACAATAATAATAATAAAATTATTTATTTATTTATTTATTTTGGTTTTTCCCATTTTTTGAATGTCTCAATTCTTTAATTTAATTTTATTTTTAGGTTTTTTTTTTTTTTTCTGAGTTTCCATGTATTTTCTCTCTTACATTTAAGCTTAACATTATTATTTCATTTTCCTTTTAATAGTATTTAGCTATTATAGGAGCTTCATCTTCAAGAAAGTTTAGATCACAGAAAGGGTTACAGTGGGAACAGCAGAGGATCATTGGTGGGGGGTGTCTGGGATGGGGGTTTCATGGGAGGAAGTTCACCTGAATATACATGAAAGATATATAAAAATGTTCAAATGATCAAGGTGTGGTGCATGGTCACAGTGGGTAGACAATCACTCAATAAATGAGGGAATACTGAATTCCCAGTGTGGAGAGCTCTGCCATATTCTCCAAGGGAGCCACAACAGTTCCCCGAGTGCAGGGACAGTATCTGGCAAAGGAGGATGGTCCACTGATGGGTTCTTGTTATTGATGACTAGCCTTATGAGTCTTTGCTCTTGTTATTGAAACAGCCTACTGTTAAGGGGTGCTTAAGGGTTGCCACTTGAGAGCCTCCTTGTTGCTCAAATGTGGCCTCTCTCTAAGCCAATTTCAGTATATAAATGCATTATCTTCCCCCTAGCATAGGACATGACTCCTGGGGAAGAGCCTCCCTGGCAATGAGGGATTAATACCAAGTGCCAACTGGCAACATGACTGGAAAAAGACCTGAATAAAAGGGGGGAAAGGTAAAGACAAATGAGTTCATGTGGCTAAGAGACTTCAAAGAGAGTCAGGAGGTTATCCCAGAGGTAACGCTTATGCACACCTCAGTAGGATCTCATAGAACAACAAAGTGGATATCACCCCACACAGAGGGGCTCCTGAGGACTCTGGATACACACAGGTCCTATATAAAGGGGGATAGCTCCTGAGATTGATGGCTTATCAGTGGGCTATACTTTGGAATTTGAGCTCCTGAGAGTGACAGAGTTGGACTTAAATAGGTCCTCCCTGCGTAAGGTCCATCAGTCCCTTCTATTCAAACATATATGTGATGCTGAAGTTTGTAGGTATACTTCCAGAGACTGGAACTTCTGGCCTGCCCATGTGCCAGCTGTGCCTGGAATCTCAGTGGAGCTGCAAATCCTACTCTACAGCTCAATGGACTCACCCAAGTCATTTGGTGAGGAGACAATAATGTACAGCAGCCATCCTAGGGAATGGAGAGAGCCTTCAGCTACAGACAGGATAATCCCATCCATCCTATCTATGGGATATAAGACCCCTCTCACTTGGAGGTGGAGTGGACATCACCATCCCAAACTCCTCAGGATTGGGGGAAGTGCTATGGACTAGAGTGGCTTAATGGTATTCTGTTGCAGACATATTTTGATTCAAGCAAAGGAAGAAATTACAGCAGTGAGGTGAAGCCAGTGGCCACTGGAAATTTGGGGGCAGGGAAGGGAAAAGCAGTTGTAATACAGGTGCTTTTTCAGGACTTGGGAATTATCCTGAGTGACATTACAATGACAGGCCATTTTATATCAGCATATAACATGGAGAACTGTGTGGGAGAGAGTGTGGTCTACAATGTGAACTATGGTCCATGCTTAGTGACAAACCCCAGGATGTGTACATCCATTTCAGGTGATTTGCCACACTAATGAAAGATGTTTATGTGGGAGGGTGTGGAAAGTGTGGGGAGCAGGGCATATTGGAATCCCTATATTTTTTTGTGTAAGATTTGTGTAATGTAAGTATCTTTAAAAAATTAAAAATACATATATTTAAAGAAAAGACAATTTGGAGAAGTAAATACAGTGATAAGCAAATAAATATAACTAAGAATATATATGTAACTAAATAAAAACACTCTTCAAGGGAAAAAAAGGAAGTTAGTTTGAGTTCTACTTATTGGTGTGTCCACATTTAAGGGAGCGTTTATGACAGATGGGATTTATTTTGTATTGGTTCAAACATAATGAACATGGGGCTTGGTTGGCTTTCTGGAACAGCTGATTTGGTTGAGATTTCAAATTTCAAAAAATATTATGAGGACGTTCAAAGAGGATGTAGGGCACATAATTTGGACTCTGGGGGGTCTCCAGGGCTTTCTTTATATAATCTCATCAATAGTAAATTCCACATCTTTTTTTAATTTTTTTCATGTAGTCTCCATTTTGGATCTCTCATGGGTGAGCACACTGTATTCTTGCTAAGATATTTGAGAATATATTTTTCATAAGGATAACCATATCCTGAGATGGTAGTGAAATATGATTCCTTCACTTACTGAAGTGGGAAGGCAATTCTGCTTGAGGCCATGCAATAGTTATGTAGTTACCTGAGATTATGAAATTTAATGGACCATCAGGAATTCATCAATTTTCTTTCTCTTGTTATTTTTTCACTGGTACCCAAGCTCTTCTCCATATTTACCTGCACTCAGCTGGGACTTCAGTGGTGTGTTCTGGGGATCCAATTGGCTCAATTCCCTGAAGGAATAAGCCAATAGCAGTATATGCTCCTATCATGAAATCTTGCCCAGCATCTTTGACCATATTCTGTTAAATTTATATCCCTGAATATCTTAGTCTGAATAATACCAGAATGTGTGAGGTAATAAAGGGGGCCATTTGGCTTTTCTTCGTAATGCTGTTTTTCAATCTATACTGCTTGTTTCTGTTTACAAATACAGCATCTTCTTTGTGTAATGTCTTAAACAAGGTGGAAGCAAGCAGAAAGTATGGTTAGGAGAAAGATATTACATTTTATAAGTAACAAATGGAAGGAATATATAATGGAAAGTAAATTACAGAACTGTCTTTGCTGATATAAGCCTGAATGAAAGAAGGGAAATATAAGATGTCAAATTCCAGTTTAAAATAATGAAAAATGTATTCACAAAATCTAAATATGGAATGCCTTCACTTTTTATTTTGTCTATATATATGAAAAAAATTTTACTATAAGGATAAAATGAAGATGGGAAGAACAAAAAAAGGTGGAAACATAGATGAAGCTTTAAATATTCACAAAGAAACATTTGTATTGTGACTGTAACTGTTACAAAGTAAAGCATGATAAATATAACAAATGGAGATTAAATAACTGTCTAAGAAAAAATCAAATCTTTCGCCTATTATTCCTTACCCCTCCCCTCAGAACCTATGGTAATCATTAACTTTCAGTTTTACAAGAATAAGGAACATAGTTATATTCATTAATATTGATGGCTTGACATATTGGACTGTTTCCTTTTATTAGGCACTGCCTATATACTCAAGAAGTTCTTGCCCCTCTCTTTGAGAACATAGCAGGACTCCCCTGGATGGGAGTTTAATATTTTGTTGCTTATGGTGTGGGTCTCCATTGACTGAAATAGCACCCTATGAAATTATGGACACTTTAATTTCCATAGAAGCACGCTCCAGGTGCACAATTTTCTACACATCCCCACCACTGACACCTGCACCAGTGACCCTCCCATGCCGTATTTGCAAAAAGAACATTCCCACAATTGTATTTTCAGTCAAAGACCTACAAATCCCAGAGTTCACCTGTCCCTTCCTCCTGGCTTTCTCCTAGTTCCACGGATAGTTCTACCCACTCCCCAGCCCTGCTCACTCTCACAGTCCAGCACCATGGACCCCAATCACATCCATACAACACCATCACCTTCATCCTCTGCCAAACCCCGCCTTCCACCTTATCATAGATTCTGCCCAGATTGAGCATTGGTTCTCCACACTCTACTCACTTTCTGTTTCCTGATAACCCATTTTCCAGACTCTAAACATGTGAGTCTGTTCAATATGCTTAGATCATATTAGTGGGATCATACAATATTTGTCCTTTAGTGATTGGTTTTTTCATTTAATATAAGGTTTTCAAGATATATCCATGTATCTTGTACATATAGCATGCCAATATTTAATTCTTTTTATAGCTGAGTAATATTCCATTGTATGTATATACCACAGTTTGTTTATCCATTTATCTGTTGATGGACATTTGGGTTGCTTCTAACTTTTGGCAATAGTTAGTAATGATGCTGTGAACATTGGTGTGCATATATCTGTTCATATCCCTGCTTTAAATTTTTCTGGGTGTATACCCAGCAGTGGGATTGTTGAGTCATATGAGAATTCTATACTGAGCTTCCTGAGAAACAGCCAAATCATCCTCCACAATGGCTGCAGCATTCCACATTCCCAGCAGCAGTGGATGAATGTTCCCATTCCTCCACATCCTCTCCAACACCTGCAGTTTTCTGTTTTGTTTTGTTTATTTTTATAGCAGCCAGTCTAATAGGTGTAAAGTGATATCTCATTGTAGTTTTGATTTGCATTTCCCTAATAGCTGGGGACGTTGAGCATCTTTTCAAGTGCTTTTGCCATTTGTATTTCCTCTTTGGAAAGGTGCCTATTCAAATTTCTTGCCCATTTTTAAAATGGGTTGTTTGTCATTTTATCTTAGAGATGTAGGATATCTTTATATATGCTGGATATTAAATCACTATCAGATAAGTGGTCCCAAATACATTCTCCCATTGAGTAGGTGCCTTTTCACTTTCTTGACAAACTCCTTTGCAGCAAAATTATTTTTTATTTTATTTTATTTTAAGGAGGTCCCATTTATCTATTTTTTCTTTCATTGCTTGTTCTTTGAGTTTAAAGCATATGAAACTATTTCCTACTAGAAGATCTAAAAATTTCTTCCCTACATTATCTTCTAGGAGTTTTCTGGTCTTGGTTCTTATATTTAAGTCTTTGATCCATCTTAACTTTTTTTATATGGCATGAGGTGGTGATACTCTCTCATTCCTTTAGATATAGATATCCAGTTTTCCCAGCACCATTTGTTAGGGGCTATTCTGTCGCAGTAGAGTGGGCTTCATGTCCTTGTTGAATATCAGTTAGTTGGCCTTGTATGTGCAGATACCAATATCACAGCACAAAGATAGACATAGTGGAATATTGGATATTTCTATTGCATTGGAATTGTCCTGCATGCTTTTGCAATGATTGTTACAGACCATTATACATTGTCAATATCTGTAAAATTGTACAGATCAGTGTGTAAACCATAATGTAAACTATTGACCATGATGAGAAAGAATGCTTCAATATTTGTTCACCGATTGCAACGCATGTACCATATTCATATAAGATGTTATTAATGAGGGAAAATGTGAGAGGGTGAGGAGGTGAGGGATATGGGAATCCCCTATATTTCCTTTGTGACTTTTCTGTAACCTAAAAATTTCTTTGTAAATAACATTAAAAAAGGAGACCCTGGGGGAACATATAGATGAACTTGCAAACCTACATAAAAAGATACCAGATCTCATGGTGATGAAAGGCACAATGCAAGAAAATGCTTTAGCTTTGTTTTTGGGGAGGTTGTGGATTACAGAAAATTTACAACTGTGGCATGGGAGGACCACTGCTGCAGGGTGGCTGTGGTGGGGAGATGTGCGGGGAAAGGTACACCGGGTGCATGCCTCAGTGGAATGTAAGTATGTTCATGTGGTCATGGGGTGTTATTTCAGTGGTTGGAGATCCCTACATTAACAAACAAAATATTAAACATCCATCCTGGGGAGTCCGGCTATATTCTCAAATAGAGTGGTAAGAATCTCTACAATACATAGGCAGTGCTTAATAAAATAAAACTGACCAATATGCCAGCCATTGATATTAATACTTGTGTTAATGAATCTTATTCTAGTAAAATCAAAACTTAGACTAGTAATATCTATTGCCTAATAATTACTTCCTGAATATCTAGTTGTTACTCAAATGTGGCCTCTCTCTAAGTCAAACTCAGCATATAAGCTAACTGCCTCCTTTCCCCACTTTGGCATGTGACATAAGTCCCAGGGATAGGTATCCTTGACACAGAATTATTGCTAGCAAGCACCATCTAGCAATGCATTTGGAAAAAGACCTTGACTGAAAGGGAGAATATTAAATGCAAAAGAGATTTTATGGCTAAGAGATTTCAAAGTGACTTGGGAAGTCATTCCAGAGATTACAATTATACATGTCTCAGGAAGATCTCACTAACTACCACAATAAACAAAGCCTTAAACCGGGGTGCTCTTCAGGGTTCTAGAAGCATCTGGACCTTATAAGCCAGGCATACAATCCCATGAAATCAGCAGCCTGTCAGTGAGACTTACCTTGGAATATATGTTAACTCATTTTCCCAATGTAACAGAGTTAGACTGTTCATAAATTCCCTATACATGATTCTTCTACCCCATTTATTTTAATTTATAATTAGCACTATACCCATTATATATATGTCCCAGAGACTTAAATCTTCAGTGTGTTCATGTATTGGTTGAACCTTGAATCTCAACATAGTTGTAGACAACACGTGCTTTCCAGTTCATCAGACTCATCCAGGATAACTAACAAAATGATGGTGATAGACATCCCTAAAAAAGCAGAGTATCTACAACTGCAAGCAAAATGGTTCCTTCATCTGCCCCATAAGATCTAAAGCCCCTCTCAATTTGAAGCAGAGTGGCCTCACAATCACAAAGTTATCAATATTGAGAAATTTACAAACATAATGGGGCAAAACAACCATGCAACAAAGTAGACATCATTATTGCATTAATGGAAGAAATTATAACATTGGTATAAAGATATTGGTTACAAGAGGTTTTGAGGGGAAAATTAAGGAAGAATTGGGCAATTTTTGGACAGTGGAATTGTTCTGCATGATATTGTAATGATGTATACAGGCCATTATACATTTTGTCAAAACCTATAAAATTGAACAATACAAAGTGTAAATCTTGATATAAACTATTGACCATGGTTAGTAGCAATACTTCCATACTTTTTCATCAATTGAAACAAATATAACACACTAATAAAGATGTTATTAGTAGGAGGAAATGTGAGAAGGGTAGTGGGTGGTGTATATGGGAGTCTCTCATATTTTCAATGTAACTTTCTTGTAGTCTCAAATTTCTTTAAAATAAAGTTAAAAAAATAAAACAAATTTTAAAAATTAAAAAGTGAATAAATCAAACCTAAGAAAGCTCTATATCCACCAGGTGTTATAACAAACCCTAAGATCACCAAATCCTTAAAAGGAAAAAGGAATTTTACAGTAACCAATCAAATATTTTTGTTTTCCTTTTTTTTTATTAATTTTTTTACTTTTTAAAAAGATACTTAGATTACGTAAATGTTACACAAAACATATAGGGATTCCCATACACCCCACCTACGAACCCTCCCAAACCTCCCACATAAACATCCTTCATTAGTGTGGCCCATTAATTGCAATTGATAAATACATCCTGGGGTTTTGCCATTAAGCATGGACAATAGTTCACATTGTAGACCACACTCTCTCTCCCACACAGTTCTGCATGTTATATGATGATATAAAATGGCTGATATCTGTCATTGCAATGTCATTTAGGCCAATTCCCAAGTCCCAAAAAAGCCCCCGTATTACAACTGCTTTTCCCTCTCCCTGCCCCCAGAGCCTCCAGTGGCCACTGGCTCCACATTTCTTCCATTGCTTTAGTTACAATATGTCTATAGCAGAATACCAGTATGTCCACTCTTGTCCATAGTTCTTCCCCCCATCCTGAGGAGTATGGGATAGTGATGTCCACTCTACTTCCAATTGAGAGGGGGTTTATATTCCAGGGGAAAGATGGATGGTATTATCCTGCCTAGCTGCAGACTCTCTCCATTCCCTGGGATGGCTATTGTCCATCATCATCTCCCCATGAGTTGTCCTCTGTGAGTCCAATGAGCTGTAGAGTAGGAGTTGCCACTCCACCGAGATTCCAGGCCAGCTGGCACATAGTCAGCCCAAAGACTCAAGTCTCTGGACATAAACCTACAAACTCCAGCACCAAGTATAGGTTTGAATAGAAGGAACAGATGAGACATGTGCAAGGAAGATATAGTTGAGTCCAACTCTGTCACTCTCAGGAGCACATCCAAAGTAGTGCCCACTAGCAAGGCACCAAACTCTGGAGCTATCCACCCTGACATAAGACCTGGGTGTCTCCAGAGCCTTCAGGAGCCCCACTATTTCGGGTAATATCTGCTTTGGAATTCTATGGCATACACAGAGATGTGTGTAAGCGTTACCTCTGGGATGACCTCCCGACTCATTTTGAAGTCTCTTAGCCATATAAACTCAATTGTCTTAACCTTTCCCCCCTTTTCTTCAAGGTCTTTTTCCAGTCACATTGCCAGTTGTTGCTTGGTAGCAATACCTCGGTGCCAGAGACACTCATCGCCAGGAGTCATGTCCCACGCTGGGAGGAAGGTAATGTATTCATATGCTGTTTGGTATAGAGAGAGGCCACATTTGAGCAACAAGGAGGCTTTCAGGAGACAACCCTTAGGCACCCCATAACAATAGGCTAAGTTTCAATTTCAAGAGCAAAGACTCAAAAGGCTAGTCATTAATATCAAGGGCCCATCAGTGGATAATCCCCCTTCACCAATCACTTCCCCTGCACTTGGGGGACTGTTGCTGCTCCCTTAGAGAATGTGGCAGAGCTCTTCAGGATGGGAAGTTGATATCCTCTCATTTATTGTGTGATGCTCCACCCACTGTGACAATGCCCCATGAGCATTTGAACATTTTTATATACCTTATATTTATGATCAAGTGAACTTCTTCCCATGCATCCCCCATCCCTGACACCCCACACCAATGATCCTCCCCTGCCCCAGTTGTAATCCAAAGCTTCTGTAATCCAAAGCTTCTTCACAGATGAAGCCATTACATTAGCTGAATACAATTAATAGGAAAATGAAATAATAACGATAAGTTTAAATGTAAGAAATAAAATACATAATTAAAAAAAAACTAAAAATAAAATAAATTTAAAAGATTGGGATATTAAAAAAAAATCTTTTTGACCTTTTGCCTTTCAGCACTGCAATATCTGGTGTCCAGTCTGGGCCATAGCACCTTCCATCCCTCATTCCCCAGTGTCTCACTATTTTTTATTTTGTTTTCCAAGAAGTTTTAGGTTACAGCAAAGTCACACACAGAATACAGGAGACTTTCATATACCCAATGTTCTCCCCCTTTCCTCCCCGCCCCCCATATTAATACCTTTTTATATGTGGATGGTAGCATTGTTATAACTGATATAAAAATAGTGAAACATAGCTACTAAACATGGTCAATGGTTTACACTATGGTTTATATTTTAGACTGTACACTTTTATAAATTTTGATGATATTTACTATGCCCTGTGTCCATCACTGTAGGGTAATGAAGAACATTTCCACTGATCTCTAAATAAGCCCTGTTTAATCTATTCTATTCCACCCACCCCAATCCCCCCTCCTGGGCCCACGATGACCCCCTTAACTCGTTGGATGACAAGATTCATAGTTATATGCAATAAGGGGTCTTAACACACTGTTTTGTCCTCCCCTATTAGGAACCACCCTTGTTCTTGAGAGGCTCCCGCCTCTCTATTTCTGAACGAATCGGTCCTCCCAAAGATGGGAGTCCAATTCCTTCCCGCTCATTATGTGGGTCTCTACCACTGAAACAACACATTAGGACAGAATGAACACTCACAATCCCTAGAAGCCTATTCCAGGTGTGCCTGTCCTGAATGACCCCCCTCAACCAACACCCTAAACCAGTGACCCTTCCTTGTTGTATTGCCAAAAAAGCATTCCCACCTCTACTTTCAACCTCATACCCACAAATCCCCAGTATTCACCTGGTCTCTCTCTCAACCCTCCCCCAGTATCCTGGACCTTCTAATCCACTCTTCCCAGTCTACCCACTTGTCAATTCTGCACCACCCAACCCAATAATATCACTACCCTCCTGTCCTATCCCTTCAATATGCAACTACTCTCTATCACTTTACCATAGATTACATCCATATGGGTGATGGCTCACAACCTTCTCTTCTCTTTCTATTTCTTGTAAACCTATTACAGACAATAGCTCTCTGAGACTGCTCAACTTCCTTAATTCATATCTGTGAAGTCATATACTGTTCATTTTTCCATGCCTGGCTTGCTTCACTCAACATATTGTCTTCAAGATTCATCCATGTTATCCCATGTGTTATCACTTTATTCCTTCTTACAGCTGTGTAATATTCCATTGTATGTATGTACCATGTTTTGTTTAACCATTAATCCGTTGATGGGTATCTAGGTTGATTCCAACTTTTGGCAATTGTGAACAATGCCTCTATGAGCATTGGTGTACATATATCTGTTGATGTCTTTACTTTCAATTCTTCAGGGTATATACCCAGCAGTGGAATAACTCGATCACGTGGAAGTTCTATAGTTAGTTTTTGAGGAACTGCCAAACTGTCCTCCATAGTGGCTGGACCATTCTACAATCCCACCAGCAGTGGATGAGGGTTCCCATTCCTCCACATCCTCTCCAACACTTATAGTCTGCTCTTTTTTTAATAGCCACCATTCTAATGGGTGTAAGATGGTATCTCATTGTCATTTTGATTTGCATTTCTCTAATAGCTGGAGATGCTGAGCATTTTTTCTTGTGCTTTTTTGCCATTTGTATTTCTTCCTTAGAGAATTGTCATTTCAGGTTAATTGCCCATATTTTAAATGGGAAGTGTTCCTTTCTAAATGCAGACTGGAAGTTGTCCCAATAGTTAACTGCTTAAATAGACTCATTTAAACATCTTGTCTAATTTCTTTCTTTTAACACATATAACTCATATCTACATGTGCACTCTTTGGCCGGTTTTTAAATCCCAGCTGAATCATGATCCAGTAATCAGTTACTTAAGTATTTTAGTCTGAATCCAGTAACCAGTCTGCTTTCTGTTTGAGTAATTTTGTTTGTTGTAGTTAAAGGTTAAGAAGAGGATTTGCAAAGGAACAGTGGAGTATGGGAATTGGAATTAGATTATAAAATCAAAACAGACTTTCTAGTGGTGGGTAGATAAATAAATATTAGTATCTTTTCTCATGAACCTGTGTATTAATGGTGGTCCATAATTGTATTCTGCTATGTTTCAATAAGATGACTTACGGTCCACACAATGACAACAAAGAACTTTTGTTTGAGAATGAAAAAAATCATCAGAATTAATTGATAATTTGGATTCAGAGTAATTGCTTTGTTCTGTTCAGACAAGTTTCACAAAAATATTCCCTTGAGATGGTAGGAATTTGGTTTCCCTAACTTAAGCATCACTCTGCTTCCCAATCAGATTTTTATTTATTAAAATAAGTGCAGATTTAAAGCATAGTGACAGAGGAAAGATTTAAATTATCTCACATAAATAATTTTTTAAAAAACCTTGATTAGCAGCTTTGCTTTCTTTATTTAGCAACTTCCTGTAGCTGATATTTGCCACCTTGAAAAATAGAAAGGAGCTCTTCCTCCTAATTAAGCCCCAGTATGGGGCATAACAGGGGACTTGTTAGAGTGCAGGAATATAATAATTAAAAAGTTATTATTAAAATGAATAAATTATAAGCACTTTTATCTGCAGTTTGAATCTCAGGAGAGGAACTTGTTAAAGCAAGCCTAGGGTTCCCAACACAGCTCACCTTGGCATTCTGAACAGTAATGAAGCCCAGCATTAACTTAAAGAGAATTTTGTGACAGTGAAACCAAAGAGAAACTTGGAGAAAAAGTCTTAGTTTTCTTCTGGGATCAGACACAATTCTCATACACAGCACATGATCAATTTGCTTATTAGAAGCTTACTGTGTTTGTAAGTTTATCAGGAGTGGGAGAATAAAAATGTATTCATTAATTCAAAGTAGGAGAATAGCAAAAAGAGCTCTACTTGGAGCCGCTGGATTCATTTTACCTCCTATGGTTAACGTCCATGGGACTTGTCTCCACATTTTTGACCATTGGACTAAATTGCTCCAATTTAAGGGTAAACTTGTTTCCTTGACATGAACACTTATTTCAGTATATTGAAGACATAAGTCTAGATTCATCATTTAACATTTTTTAAAATGTCACAAGTTTTTTTAGCAAAATTGTCATTGTACTAAAAATATAATTGGTATTGTGTTTGGTGTAGAAGCACACATTATTCAACTCTCTCTGTCAGAGGAAATTATTTGATTGTTTAAAGTTTGCACTTATGTTTCACTTATTCAGATAGCCTAAAGACCTAGGTCTAGAATCCTAACAACAACAAATGAATGTCATCAATTTCATAAAAAAGTTAATCAAGTCACTGTAAACCACAAAAATCCTAGAATAGATTGAATTGACTTGAGTTATTTCAGTCAAAGTGCTTTAATTTTCTTCCCCTAGGGAGTATTGTTCATTATACTAAAGAACTTCCAAGATAAGACAATCTATGCTATTTATAGATTACCTCTCTCTCTTTCCTGCTTTTTGATGACCATTCCCCCTGCCTGGTCAAAATTATTTTTATGACTTTCAAATTAGAATCCTACCTCCTCATCTGCTAAATATAACTATTGAATATAAACATGGCTTGGGTGCCCACAATCTTCTTACTCCCACTTTGTCTTGTGTTGATGTAAAAGAGAGACAGCTAAACATGATAAGCAGGGCAGTCAAGCCCAGGAATTCAGCACCCTGTTCAGTGGGCCTTATTTTGGAATGTATGATCCCCAGAGTAACAGCGTTAGAGTCATTTGTTTCCCTACACATGGCTATTCTACCCCTTTTATTTGAACCAATAATTATCACAATACTTGTTAAATATATGTCCCAGAGACTTAAATCTTCAGTCTGTTCGTGTTCCAGATGAGCCCTGAATTTCAGCAGAATTGAAACACCTATTCTCCAGTTCATTGGACTCACCCCGAACAACTAAAAAGGAGATGATGATGCAAAACACCCACCCCAAGGAACAGAGAGAGTCTGCAACTGCAAGCAAGGTAGCTCCATCCATCTGCCCCATGGGATTTTAGGACCCACTCAGTTAGAAACAGAGTGGGCATCACTATCACAAAATCCTCAAGATTGGGGAATTAACAATGGACTAAAGTACACTTGTTATTATTCTATTATAGACACATTACTATTCTAACAACCAAAGAACTTTCATCATTGATATAAAGGTGTTGGCCACCAGAGTTTCTAAAGGGAGGGAGAGGGAAGAGTATGTGTAACATGGGAGCATTTTTGGGACATTGGAATTGTCGTGCATGGCATTGCAATGCTGGATACAGTTCTTTATACATTTTGTCATAACCTATAAAATTGTGTGGGACAGTTTTAATTACATAAATTATAATGTAAACTATATTCCACATCTAGTAGCAATGCTTCAGTATGTCATCATCAATTGTAACAAATGTACCACACTAATGAAAGATGTAAATGTGAGAAAGTGTGGGACAGGTAAGGGGTGTGGCATATGGGAATTCCCTATATGTTTTATTGAATATTTATGCAAACTAAAGCTTTTTTAAAAATAAAAAGTAAAAAAAAATGAGAGCATCTCAATTCCATAAATGTTTAATATAATAATATAATTATCAATAATATATTATTGAAACAGTTGTTTATGTAATTTCAATATTCAATGTATTATAATTTTGAAAATTACATTTTTTCAAATTTTACCATATTAATCTCTCTATACTTTATTAAAGACTGTAAAAGTCATAGTTGGTTTATTATCAATTATCCACATTCTCTTGTCATTCTTCCCATTTATTAATTTTTTATATTTCTTATATTCTTAACTATTTTACATACTGAGAAATCTTTGCATTTCTAACATTTTAAATAACTAAATTTTTTAGTTTAACTAAATTTTCCTTTGAATATAATGTCTAAAACGCATTCCATTTATTTTTTATTTCAATGTATATGTTTTGTATCCAAGAATTCTGTTTTTGTTTATTTTATATACACTTTTCTCCATCAAACCTGATTTGTTTCATCATTTCTTGTTGTTGTAAAATAGAAGTTCTGCTTTCATTATATTAAATGTAAATGTATGTTTATGTGTGCATACATATGTACATATGTGTGTTTGTGTATTTGTTTTTTAAGACTCCTCTGATTCGTGAAACTAATTGTGTTGGGTTATTTTTCTTGTGTATATATTTAACTGTGTGTTTTATAATCTTGTTTTATAGGTTCCTTTGCATGAATATCTGCTGGGGAAGACAAGAACAGCATAACAGTCATCCATCAGTCCTCACCTATCACCCTTATACTTCTGTATTTTTTTCAGATATTTTAATGTGTTTAATGTGTTTAATTTAATGTGTTTAATTTAATTTAATTTAATTTAATTTAATTTAATAATTTAATTTAATTTAATTTAATTTAATTTAATTGTTTAATTTAATTTAATGTGTTTAATTTAATGTGTTTAATTCTGCAGCATGATAGATCTACTGGAGCAACCTGAAATCAGGAGCAAGCAGTTCTAGCTGCTTATCATGTCAGGAACACTCATTGGCAAAGCCTGCTCCCCCTTGGATGTATAAATACCCTGCCCTTTAGCAGCAGAGATTTGTCTCTCCTCTCCAATATGAAGGGAGGCATGCAGAGCTGCCATCCACTAACCCGGATGCAAGTAGCTGGCCTCCGCTGGATACTGGCCACAATGTGATCTCTCCCCTTTTCTTTTAGACTCATGGTCCTGTGTAAGTAATAAAGAAGTAATTTGATGAAACTTTCTCTTGTGCCTGGTCCTGCGATCCCATGACACAGCATACAACTCACTCCACAATCTCTCTCTCTTTCACACACCCACACATGCACATAAACCACACATTAAACTCCAGCTCTTACCATCTAAATTCACCCTTTCTGTCTTTCTCTGAGAAGATACAGTTGGAAGTCAATTGAAAACTAGTTCCTATGATTCATGACATGAATCTTGTTCCCCACAGAGATATTGGGATTATGTTAAGTCTACAGATCCAAGAGATACTTTGGGTCTCTTTCTAGAAGTAATACTGAGCTCTATACCCTTTACTTCCCCAAACACAAATCTTCCAATAAAGTTTAATTATATATCTTACTCAATTTATTATTGCCTTTTAAATAGGGCAGAAGCAACCCACTGTACCTTCTATTTTCCTCTCAAGACTCTTGCTTCTGTCCTCTATCTTTTGCATGGACTGGATATTCATCTTTATTTCTAAGAAAATATTCTACCCTGCTTCTGATGGCAGAGTCAGCAGTCCAGTAATAAAACCCAACCACTCTGTAAATTTCCCCCTCTACTTCTTATTTGCAGTGATACTCACCTGGAGTTTTCTGTCTGAATAATGTTTGTCATCATATGTAAAAGCCCCTACATTTGATATGTATATTTTTTGTATTTTGTTTGTGTCTGCAGCAGGAGTTGTTCATAATTATTTTCTGTCATATTCACAATGAAGTTTCCTTTATTATTTTGTTTCATGCCTTACAAGCACGGCATTACCTTTATCATCATTCTAATGGGAATAAAATAATAATTTATTGCTATTTTAAATTATTTTTCTGTATAAGTTATGTAAGTGATCAGTTATTCATATGTTTGTTAGCCATTGGAACCCCCATGGCTATGATTTTTCTAATCAATTGTTGATTTCTGGCATGCTTTCCTATAAGCTAAGTATAGTGTTTATTATGCAATGTCCTTGACACTTTTAAGATTACTTTCATTCTTATTATGAAATATATTCTACAAACAAGAGTATAGATCTCCCCTTCTGCCAGGGCAGCCTTTGAGGGGGTAGCAGCCATGGTTCTGCATATCTCCATGAACCATGGGCCTTAATAAAGGCCATAAGGTGATTAAGAATGTGAGGAAGCCAAAACACAGTCTCCATCATGGGTAATCTAGGCCAGCAATTATCATTTTAAGACCATGCAGCTTGTCAGCTGCTTGATTTTGCCTAAAACTGGATATCAACCTTTTAAACAATGTGGTGAATTGCTTATACCATTGAAAAGGAAGCCAGCATGGCTCATAAAGTTACAAAACATTTAAAGGAGCAACCTGCTCCATGGACAAGAGTCAACCCAATTTTGGAATTTTCACAGAATATGAACACAAAATATTATGGACTACATATTTTGGAAAATGTGATAAAAACAAGGTGGGAAGTTCTTCCAAGAAACCAATATGAAGGAATACATTGTTGGCCTTATCAAGATGTGATATGATTCAACTTGTGTAGTGAAGGAGAAGGTGTATATTGGGAAATTAAACATGATTCTTGTTCAGATACTGAAACAAGAATGGCCCAAATATTTGTCAGTGTTCAAAAGTGACATCATATGCACAAGTAGAATGTTATCTCATAGTATGGAATAATATGATAAAATTCCCCAAATTCTCTATTATTAAAAAGTTATTTAATTCATGCTTGAGACCAATGATGGACTAGGATGTGACTTACAATACTTTAATTAAAATAGTCCCAAAATGCCACAGGCACTTCATTCAGGTTCAGGTTGGAGAAGTAATGTCTTTTATTGGTGAGATTTTGAACAACCTTAACACGATAATCTGTGATCTTCAACCTCAACAGGTTCATACAGTTTATGAAGCTGTGAGGTACATGATTGGTGCACAAACAGACCACACAATACAAGAGTATTTGATATAAAAATGTTTGCCACTTCCTAATCAGGGCATAATCCAGTGCACCAAAAATGTGGATACATAAAGATCCTGAAACAGTCAAGCAAGTTGGTAGAATATTGAAAACAAATGTGAGAGCTTGCAAAGCTGTTGGACACCCCTCTATAAATCAGCTTGAAGAATTTATTTAGATATACATAATGCATACTACTGCCTCAGTGAAACTATTTCTTCATCTATCCTAGCTAATGGTGAGATGACAACAGTTAATTTTACACGGTGCATATGCGTATGCTGTCATTTATCATCAACTTTTTGTTTACCTCAATGAGGTATTGCTCACTTATGAGCCTTCATTAACTTAAAATGAAATGGTTAAAATATTTATTCTGTTAGAATTGGCTGAATTTTTAAAATAATTCATTAAAAAACAAAACAAAATTCTGGCTTTTGAAATGACTCAGACTAATTCACATTTTTTACCTAGCTGTAGCCCTTTAAGAATACTGCTTAAGTGAAATAAACTTGGTTTATATATTTTAAAAAGAATATATATTTAATATATTTTAAAATTAAGTAAAATGACATCTTGGAATCACCACACCTATAGGAAATCTACATCAACAGCTCACTCAAAATATTGGTGGGCTCTTCCTGCCTTCCCCAGAGATCTACAACATCCTAAATTTTGTTTTAGTCATTTGTTTTTTTTTCTTTATCCATTTATCTAATTCAGTTTTATTTTAATTTTATGCTACTACACACAAGGGTCCAAATAGTTTATTTGGACAAGTCTCTTTCTGAAAACAGAAATTGTTTTAGGGTGAGCATGTAGGACATAAATAAATGGATCACAAAATATTTACCAGTTAATTCCTAAATGTTTTTCAAAGCAAGTGTACAAATTCATACTCCTACAACTAGTGCATCATATTTTATATTATTTTCTATCCTTATCCAAATCTGATGTATGCTTTTATAGATATTTGCCAAAATTACAAGTATGGAATACCATCTATTTCTTTGTGTTTAATGTCCATAAAAATTAACAATACAAGGGATCATTTGATATGTTTATTGATTATCCACATTTTCTATTAACTGCCTGTCCATACCTTTTGCACATTTTTCTCACTGTGGGTTGTGTGTCTTTATCATTTCTAAAAGGTAATGTACAGGGAAGCGGCTGTGGCTCAATCAGTAGGGCTCCCGTTTACCATATAGGAGGCCCCGGGTTCGGTTCCCGGGGCCTCCTGGTGAAGGCAAGCCCGCCCGCGCGGCGTGGTTAGCTGACCCAGCAAGCACAAGCAGCAAGGGGGGGGGATAAATGAATAAATAAATAGAATCTTTAAAAATAAATAAATAAAAAATAAAAAGTAATGTACATGTAATCCTAACCATCATTTTCATTTATTTTTACATATTTTGGAATTTCTCTTTTTACATCTTCTTATTTTCAATTTAGAAGACTAGTTCACAATTTTTAAATACCTAATCCTTAATTGTTTCCATCTTGGCAAATACTCATTTTGTTTCAATTTATATATGGTGTCATAAAACATGGTCACTTAATAAACCATATGTGAAAATACAATGTGTGTATAAATGTAAGTGAATTATTCAAATCCTTTTTAGCCTTAATTTTTGTGCCCATGGACAGTTTTTTTGTTTGTTTCCCCAACATTGTATGATGAACAATATATTATAAAGGGAAAAGTTAAAAGGTGAACACCTATATAACCACCACATATATTATATGACTAACATTTTGCTTTATCATATATTCACATATTCATCAATATCTTTATCCAACCATCAGTCTACCTTATTTATTTTTATTCACTTCAAAGTAAGTTTCAGACATTGATGCATATAATTGCTTAACCATGAACATTAGAATGCATCATTAAGTAAAATGTTTATGGTTTCATAAATCTTATTTTTCTTTTTTAAGAACACAAAATTACATATATTATTTTTGGTTGAATACACAAATATAAGTGTACCACTCAATCAGTTTTAACAAATGTATAGCACCCATATAAGATGTTGAAGTTATCATCCTGCAGAAAATGCCTTCCTCTCACACCATTCCAGCCAATCCCTGTTCAAGCACCACAAATCCAAACATTGTTCTGACTTTTTGTACCATGCCTTAGTTTCCTATTATAGACATTTATGTAGAGAAATCCAACAGTATTTACTATATTTTGTAAGATTTCTTTCATTCAGAATAATGTTTGTGAAATTCATCTATGCTTTTGCCTGTGTTAATAGCTGATTGTACTTTTTATTCAAACTTTATTTTTGAAATAATTGTAGACTGATATGTAGTTCCAAATTATAATAGAGATCCTTTGTACCCTTTGCCAAAATCCTCTCAATTATAACATTCTGCAAAACTATATGATATCTGAAATCAGTATATTGACATTGACAAAATCCACAAATCTTGCTGAAATTTCTTCATTTTCACTTGTCTCCTGTCCTGGTTTGAATCTTTTGTGGACCTTAGAAAATTATGTTCTTAAGATAATCCACTTTGTGCATGGAAGCCTGTTATATATGAAATCTTTTGGTTGGATTCCGTTAAGGGACATTTTGACTAGATTGCTTTTGAGTAGATCACTTAAGGGCCTTTGATTAGATTGTGGGACCCAAGGTGGGTCTTAATCCTTTTACTGAAGTCCTTATAAATGGAGGAGACACACAGTAAATGAGAGCTGATATTTTACCCTGCTATGTGAAAGAAGGCTCTAGGATTGCATACAGCTGCAGAAAGACAGAGAAACTGAGAGTTTGAGACAGAGGCTAGAGGCTAGAATTAGTGACATAAATACCAAGGAGATTATAGACAGCCATGTGGCTGATCACCCACAGCTGAGCTTGGAGAGAAAGTGAGTCTAAAGGGGAATATAGGGACCTTGGCAGAGACTGGACTCCATTTTGCCTTGCTACATGGCAGGACTCCAGGATCACTAACAGCCAACCTTGGTGAGATAGCATCTCTGATGATGTCTCAATTTGGACATTTTTACAGCCTTGGAAATGTAAGATTTTCCTGTAATAAATTCCCATTATAAAATCCAGCCCATTTCTGTTATTTTGTTCCCAGCAGTTTTAGCAAACTAAAACATCTCCTGTATGAGTGTGTGTGTGCTTATTTTTGTGCAATTTTTATCATAAGTGAAGATCTTGATACAGAACTGTTCCATCATGACAAGGATCCTTTTATATCCAGACTGATATCCTCACTCCCCCAGTTCCTGGCAATCACTGATTTCCTCCCAGTTCAATACTTCCATCATTTCTAGAATTATGTGAATGGAATCAACATAGTATGTGATCTTCCTAGATTGGAAGATTTGAAGAGAATTAATATAAGTCTCTGAATACCTATCCAAATTATTTCATGTAACAATAGTTTGCTTATTTTTCTTGTTGAGTAGTTTTCCATGTTATTGATTTACCACAATTTTTTGAATAAGAATGAGGGACATATATAACTTTGCTTTGTTCCTGATCCTATAAGAAAAGCAGCTTTCACGATTAGGTATGAGTTTATTTGTATGTTATGTTTTATTTTTTAAATAACTTCTATCAAGTTGAGGTGTTTTTTTAAAAATCTTAATAGACATTGGGTGTTATCAAATGCTTTTTGTGTCAATTAATGTGATTTTTTTCTTTCTTCTTCAATTTGTAAACAAGGGAGATTACATCGATAGATTTTCAAATGTTGAACCAGCCTTTTATATCTAAGATAAACCAACTGGGTCATGCTCTATAATTTATTTTCTACACTTTGGGGTTCATTTGGCTAATATTTTGTAAAGGATCTTTTGGTCTAAGTTGAAGAGAAATATTGCTATGTAATGTTCATTTTCTCTCTCCCTTTTTGTTAGTCTTTCTCTAGTTTTGCTAATACTGGCCACATAAAATGAGTTGGGATCTGAAGTGTTCAATTCTTTTCTTATACGTTTTCCTCTTAATATAGTTTTATAGCTGTATTTCAAAAATCTTGATATGTCATATTTTCATTTTAATTCAGTTTTATGTATTTTCTTTAAACACATTCACAGATGAAGGCAAACCATGAGAATTTTTCTCTAGCAGATATGTTCTTAAAGAATAATCACAGGAAACAATAATTGGAGATTAAATGATAACAGAATAAGACTACAAACATCACACAAAAAAGAATAGGAATAAATATTAATTTTGAAAGATGGATTATTATAAATGTATTTTTGTAATAATTACTTTTTTATTTTTAAAGAAGCTTTAGATTACATAAATGTTACATAAAAAATATAAAGGATTCTCATATGTTCCACTTCTTCCTCCTCCCACACTTTCCCACATTAACAACACCCCTCATTAGTGTAGTACATTTATTACAATTCAAGAACACATATTGAATTATTGCCAGTAACTGGATAATAGTTTAGTAAGTTATGATAAAATATATAATGCACCTTATCTGTCATTGCAATGTAATGCAGGACAACTCCAATTTCCCCCAAATTCCCCCTTATTAAACTTATTCTTTCTTCTCCCACCCCTCAGAACCTCCACTGGCCACTGCCTCCATATCAATGATAAAAGTTCTTCCATTGCTATTAAAAACAACAAGTCTATAGTAGAATAATAGTAAGTCTACTTTAGTCCATTGTACATTCCCTAATCTTGAGGATTTGGGGGCAGTGATGCCCACTCTGCTTCTAACTGAAAAGCATATTGATGCATGGGGCAGATTGATGGAACTCTCTTGCTTGCAGTTGTATGATCTCTCTGTTCCTTGGGAGGGACATTGTGTATCATCATCACCTTCTTTGTTGTGCTGGGTGAGTCCAGTGAACTGCAGAGGAGGTGATGTGACTCTACTGAGATTCAGGGCCCAACTGGCACATGGACAGACCAAAGATTTAAGTCTCTGGGACATATATTTATCAATATACTGCTAACTATAGGTTCAAATAGAAGGGTCAGGAGAATCATGTGTAGGGAAACAACAAATGAATCTGTCATATTGGGAAACATAAATTCCAAGGTAAGGACTACTGACAGGACCTCAAACTCCTGAGCTGTCTGTCCTGCATATACTGTCTGGGCGTCTCTAGAACCCTCAGGAGCCCCAATCTTTGTGGAAATATTTCCTGTTTCCATCAATGATAAATATCATGAGCTTTTATGTCTAAGAGATTTCAGTGTGAATCAGAAGGTCATTCCAGATGTTACACTTATGAACATCTCATCAGGTTCTCATTGACTACTGTGCAGTTTTGACCACAGTAGCTTTGTATTATGTTTTAAAGTCAGGTAATGTGATTCCTCCAATTTTATTTTTCTTTTTCAATATGTCTTTGGTTATTTGGGATCCCTTGCCTTTCTAAATAAATTTCATAGTTAGCTTTCCCAAATCAGTAAAAAATGCTGTTGTAATTTTTATTCGGATTTTTCAAATCTTTAAATCAATTTGGGGAGTTCATATATCTTAATGATATTTAGTTTTCCAATCCATAAACAGGGAATATTCTTCCATTTATTTAGGTCTTCATTTTCCTTTAACAATGTTATGTAGATTTCTGCATACAAGTTCTTTACATTTTTAGTTATGTTTATTCCTAGGTATTTGATTCATTTCATTGCTATTGTTAATGGAAATTTTTTCTTGATTTCCTCATCAGATTCCTCATTATTTGTGTACAGAAATGCTACTGATTTTTGCACATTGACCTTATATCCTGCCACTTTACTGAACTCATTTATCAGCTCTAGAAGTTTTGTTGTAGATTTCTCAGGGCTCTCTGTGTATAGAATCATGGCATCTGAAAATAGTGAAATTTTTACTTCTTCCTTTCCAATTTGGATGACTTTTATATCTTTTTCTTGCCTAACTGCTTGAGGAAGTACTTCTAACATAATGTTAGATAAGAACAGGAACAGGAAGTATCCTTTTCTTATTTCAGAACTTAGATAGAAAGCTTTAGCATTTTACCACTGAATATGAAATTAGCTGTGTTTTCTTCATATATAACTTTTATCAAGTTGAGGAAGTTTCCTTCTATTCCTATCTTTGATATGTTTTTATCAGGAAAGGGTGCTGTATTTTTTAAATGCTTTTTCTGCATCAATAGAGATGGTCATGTGATTTTCTTCTTTTTCTGTCTGTTAATATGGTGTATTTATTGATTGATTTTCTCTTGCTGAACCATCCTTGCATACCAGGGATGAAACTCATTTGGTCATTGTGTAAAATTCATTTGGTTTATTGTTGAATACGATTACCAAGTATTTTGTTGAGGATTTTAGCATCCAGGTTCAGCAGAAAGATTGGTCTGTAGTTTTCCTTTCTTGCGGCATCTTTGTTTGTCTTTGATATTACGGTTATGTTGGCATCATAGAGTGAGTTAGGCAATGTTACCTCCACTTGCTTTTTTTTTTTTTTTTAATAATTTAAGCAGGATTGGTGTTAGTACTCTCCAGAATGTTTATTAGAATTCACCTGTGAAGCCATTTGGTCCTGGAAGTTTCTTAGTTGGTAGATTTTTGATGACTAATTCAATCTCATTATTTGTGATTGGTCAATTGAATTCATCAATTTCTTCTTTCAATGTAGGTACTTGTGTGTTCCAGGAATTTGTCCATTTCATGTAAATTATTCATCTCATTGTCATACAATTTTTCAAAGTATCTTCTTATGATCCTCATTATTTCTGTAGGATTAGTGGTGATAACCAATTCCTCATTTCTTCTTTTATGTATTTGCATCTTCTTTCTATTTTTTTTAGCCTTGCTAGGGGCTTGTCAATTTTATTAATCTCAAAGAACCAGCATTTTATTTTTTTCTAGCCTTTTCTTATTTTCAATTTCATTTATCTGTGCTCTAACCTTTGTTATTTCCTTCTTTGTACTTGCTTTGGGATTAGTTTGTTGTTATTTTTCTAATTCCTCCAGGTGAGCATTTAGGTCATTGATTTTAGCTCTTTCTTATTTTTTAATATAGACATATATGGCTGTAAATTTCCCTCTCAGCACTGCTCTGGCTGCAACCCATAGGCTCTGATATGTTGTGTTGTAATTTTCTTTCATTTCAAGGTAGTTACTGATTTCTTTTGGGATTTCCTCCTTAACCCACTGTTTGTATAAAGGGTTGTTCTTTAACCTCCATATCTTTGTTCCTAATCTGGTTCTCTGCCCCTTACTGATTTTTAGCTTCATTCCAGTGTGGTTAGAGAAATCACTTCATCTAATTTCAATCTTTCTGCATTTGTTGAGAGTTGTTCTGTGGCCTAACATGTGGAGAATGATCCATGTGCACTTGAGAAGAATGTATATCCCACTGTATCTTGGTGTAATTTTCTGTATATGTCTATTAGGTCTAGATCTTCTAATATATTATTCAAGGTATCTGCTTTTTTATTGACCCTCTGCCAAGATTTTCTGTCTAATGGTGATAATGGTGTATTAAAGACCCCCACTATAATTGTGTAGGGGTATCTATTTTTCCACATAGTTTTTCCAATGTTTACCTCTTGTATTTTGAGACACTCTGGTTAGTTGTGTAAAATTTATGATTGTTCTTTCTTCTTGATAGATTACCCCTTTCATTAAAATATAATGTCTTTTTTTTGTCTCTTTCAACAGTTTTGCATTCAAAGTCTAGTTTGTGCAATATTAGTATACTTACTCCTGTGCATTTTTGGTTATTGTTTGCTTATAAAATTGTTTTCCAGCTATTCGTTTCCAACGTCCTTTAATCCCTGGGTCAAAGGTGAGTTTCTTGTAAACAGCATATAGATGGGTCCTATTTTCTTATACATTCTGCAAATTTGTGTCACTTTATTGGAGAGTTTAATCCATAAACATTTAATGTTACTACTGTTAATGCATTACTTACATTAGCTATATTTTCTTTAGATTTATATATGTCATATTTTGTTTTTATTTCTTTTTTTAACTTTTCAGTTTTTCTTATCAATAATCTTCCTTCCTATACTCTCCTCCAACCCTTTCTCTCTCCTGTTTTTTCCTTTCAACCTGCAGTACTCCCTTTAGTATTTCTTGAAGGGAAGGTTTTTTGTTGACAAACTCTTTTTATTTCTGTTTATCTGTGAATATTTTAAACTGTCCCTGATTTTTGAATGTCAGCTTTGCTGGATACAGAATTCTTGGTGGGAAGTTTTTAAATTTTTTTTAGCGCCTTAACTATGTCATACCACTGCCTTCTTGTCTCCATGGCTTCAGATGAGAAATCAGCATTTAATCTTATTGTGCTCCCCTTGAATGTGATGGATCTCCTTTCTGTTGCTACTTTCAATATTCTCTCTTTATCTTTAGCATTGATAATTTGATAGTATATGTTTGGGGTAGTCTTGTTAGGATTTATACTGTTTGGGGTGCAATGTGCTTTCTGGACATGTATGTCCATATCCTTCAAAAGAGTTGTGAAATTTTAATTTCTCTTTCACCCTTTCTTCCCTGTTTCCCTTCTCGTCTCCAGCTGGGATGCAGATACTGTGTATGTTTGTGCATTTCATGTTGGATTAAAAACCCCTAAGTCCCTGTTGAATTTTATCTATCTTATATCTATCAATTCTACTATCTGATTTCAGATGTACTGTCTTTACCATCATTGCTTCTTTCCCCTGTCTGTTCAAATCTGCTGTTATGTGCTTCCAGTGTATATTTTTTATTTCTTGCATTGTGCCATTCATCAACATCATATCCATTATCTTTTTATGTATGTTTATAATTTCTTCAGTATTTTCCTCCAATGTCTTTTTAATATCCTTTATCTATTCCTTCACTTCATTTAGTTGATTCATTACATTTGTTTGGACATCCTTGATCAGTTTTTCCCTGTTCTGTATCTCCTTCTGTTTTTTTAGTTTGTTCATTTGACAGAGCTATGTCTCCCTCTTCTTTGTATGGCTTGTAATTTTTTGTTGGTGTCTAGTCATCTTTTTATCTTGATGGGCTTAGTCAGTTGATTTGCTTCTTTTTCTACCTAGGGTTTTATTTTGTTTTTTTCTTTGTGTGTGGTAAGGTTCCTTTTTGATACTTGCTTCCCCTTATTCTATATCCTTGCAGTTGTCTGTGTTCCCTTGGAAAAAAATTAGCAACAGAGTAAAGGAAAGACATAAGAAGAGAAAAATAATGATAGTAATAACAAAAAAGTAGAAGAGTAACAGTATACGTGCTAGGAAATGAAATAAGTAATCCAAATTAAAAATTATAAAAATATGCAAAGGAATAAGAATAAACATAGGTGGAATAGAAAATAATGAAATAAGAACCAAATAGAGAGAAAAAAAAATAGAATGAATTAAAAGGTCACCCAGGTGAGAAGAGAATGAAAGGGGAAAAAAGGAGAAAGATAAAGAGGAAAAATTAAGACAAAACAAGAAGAATAATAATGAAAGAAAAGCAGCAGAAGTCAGAAGGTAGAAAAATGAAGGAAAGGAAAGAAAGTAGGTTTAAAAAATAAGTAAAAGAAAGCAAGAAAATAAAGAAAGGGAAAAGACAACAAATGAGAAACAAAACAACACCAAAAACCAACCCAGGAAAAACAGCCTTCCCTCTTCGGCCCCTAGAGACTTTCTCAGGCTGCTGGTGCTCATCCATTAATCATACTGCAGCCTGTCTTCTGCAGGTGATATATCCAGTTTTAGCAAATAAAATAAAGGAAGAAAAGGAACCTATAAAAAATTATGCAAAGAAACCTAAAACAAAACACAAAAATCTCAGTCCATATGTTCCCTATCATAAAGTGCTACCTGTGTCCCTGATAACTCATTGGGTCACTCCCTGGATCCCTTCTCTTTGGAGGTACTAGGACTTGAATCAGGGACCTTCTATATGCAAGGCAGGAACTCCTCCACTGAGCTACACCAGCTCTATAGGTTAGTCTTCTGAAATCTTATCTGGCTCTTCCCACCCCTGCTCCCTCAGGCCAGTTCGGCTTCTAACAGTGTTCAGGGGCCAGACTTGTAAGGTGTCTTTTTTTTCCCCTCCCTAACTTAGTTCCTCTCTCCTGGGGTGGCTGGTTGTGACAGCCTTCCTCAGCAGATCGCCCCTCCTCTCTCCCTGGGACCACCTCAGGGCTGGCTGGGGTCCTGCCTGAGATTCAAAGGAGGTCAGGTGGCCAAACCCACCAAAAGGAAACCACTTTCCAGCCTCTGTCATACCCCACTTTCTCCCAGGGAATGTTCCCTCCCTCTCACCTGGCTGCAGTGAACCAGGGGTTCCACAGAGGCTATTTGCCCTGAGGGTGGGGCTTAAGTACTTGCTGTTTCCACCCACAGGTCTGGCAACTCACAGGTTTCATTTGACTTCTTTGACTCCTGTTCCTGCTCCCTCCTGGACAATGCTCAGCAGCCTTCCATTTTGTAGATCCCCAAATCAGCTCCCTTAGGAAGGTTTTTGCCCTTTCTTTGTCATTTTTTATGAGAGAGCTGAGCTATGCTTACCTACATCAATGCCATTTTCTTTTGCAGTGTCTCTTATTGATTACTACTTTGAATACTTTATATTTAAAGAAAATTGTAAGATATCAATTATTAAATATTGTTAAGATTTTTTTTGTGACCCAGGATATTCTCTATCTTGGAGAATATTGCAAGAGCCCTTGAAAAGAATATGCACTCTGATATTGTTGAGTGGAGTGCTCCATAGAAGTTGAGAAGATTCTGTTGATTGGTGGTGTTCAGATCTATGTCTTTGTTAGATTTATATTTAGTATTTCTATCATTTGCTGTGAAGTGGATGTTGAAAACATCAATTTTAACCATGCATTCTCTAATTATTCTTTTAGCCCAATCAGTTTTTGTTTCCTGGATTTTAAAGCCCTGTTGTTTGGAGCGTACATATTTAGGATCATTGTGTCTTCTTGGTTGGTTCAACTTTCCCCCCAGTAATTTTCTTTCTCCTGAGATCTACTTAATCTTATATTAACATAGAAACCCTTATTGTTTATTGATTGATTTTATCATGGTGTATCTTTTTACATATCTTTACTTCCAATGTAACTCTGTTTTGTTTGAAGTGAATTTCTAATAGTACAGGGTTTGTCCATATATTTGTATCCACACTGCTGATTTCTGTCTTTTAATTAATGTATATTATTCAAATATTTACATTTAAAGTAATTATTGACATGGCAGAGCTAACACCTGCTTTTTTGTTATTTTTCCACATTTCTTCCATTTCTTATTTAAAAATTTTTTCTGTACATTATTTGAATATTTTAAGGATTTCACCTTGTTTTATTCATACTGTTTTTGAGTACATTGCACTGTATAGATTTCTTGAAACAAATTGATGACATTATAAGTTTTGATTCAACCATCATATAGAACTTAGGAGGATAGTCCATTATAATTATGTCTATTTTTATCTAATTCATTATTCTTTTTTGTGTGAAGTTTCCGTTATAATTCTTTGATCATTTAATTTCTTTTTTTTTTTTAAAGATTTTATTTATTTATTCATTTATCCCCCCCTTGCTGCTTGTGCTCGCTGGGTCAGCTAACCACGCCGTGCGGGCAGGCTTGCCTTCACCAGGAGGCCCCTGGAACCGAACCCGGGGCCTCCCATATGGTAAACGGGAGCCCTACTGATTGAGCCACAGCCGCTTCCCTGATCATTTATTTTCTAATTAGAGATTGTCCTTTGGTCTTTCTTTAAGGATAGACCTGCTAGAGCCAAATTCTCTTAGTTTTCCATCATTTGTAAATGTGTTTATTTATCCTCATTTCTGAAGAATAGTTTTACCAGATACAGTATTTTTGCTTGACAGATACTTTCTTTCAACACTTGAAAAATATTGTTTCTTCCTTCTCATGTCCATTTTTCAGAAAAGAATTCAACTGTCATTCGAATAGTTGATCCACTATTGGAATTGCATTTTTCTCTCACTGCCATTGAGGGTATTTTTTTGTTTTTGTCTTTAGTTTTATTCAAACTTAATTATGTTATAGGTTGGCATGAATCTCTATAAATTGATCTCATTCACGGTTATCTCAGATTCTTTACTTTGAGGATTTATAACTTTAGCCAAATTTTGGATGTGTTGGACCATGATTTATCAAATACATCTCAGCTCTTCTTTCTCTTCTTCTGGGAAGAATTATGATCCACTGGGAATGGTTATCACCACAGAGATCCACTAATCTCTTGCATGGTTTCCCCTTTATCAGACTGGCTCAGTCCCCCTCCTTCAAACAAATTTGATTTTTTAGCTTTTAAAAAGCTTATTAGAGAACTTATGGGTATACAGAACAATTTGATGTGGTACATTTATTACAATTGATGAAAATACATTTTTATAATTGTACCATTAACTATAGTTCATGTTTTAATAAGATACACTGTGTAGTGCAGTTTCATGGATTGTTCTAAAAAAATATTCTGTTACCAAAATGCAACCTAATATTTCCCCATTTATCCACATTCAGATATACGTGTTGGTGCTGTCAGTTATGTTCACAATGTCATACTATCATCATGACCATCAATTACCAAAAGTTCCATCATTCCAAATAAGAACTATTTGCATTTCAAACCGTAATTCCCTATTCCCTAGGCCCAGTCTGTGCCTTGGTAACATATATTCTACATTCTAACTCTATGAGTTTGCTCATTCTAATAATTTCATATCAATGTGATCATATAGTATTTGTCTTTTTGTGTCTGACATTTCATACAACATGGTATCTTTAAGATTCATACAAGCTGTTGCATATATCTGAACTTCTTTCCTTTTTATAGTTGAATAATATTCCATTGTAGGTATATACCACATATTTTTCATCCATTCATTGGTTTGTGGACATTAGGGTTGCTTCTATGCTTTGAAATATTTTGAATAATCCTGCTATGATGATTGGTGTACAAGCTATTGCTAAAGGCCCTGCTCTCAGTTTATTTGGTTATATACGTAGTGGGATTGCCAGGTCATACTGCAATTCTATATTTAACTTTCTGTGCAACCGCCAAACTGTCTTCCACAGTGGCTGCAACATTTTACATTCACACCAGCAATAAATGAAAGCTCCTATTTCTCTGTATCCTCTCCAACACTGATATAATACTGTAGTTTGGTTAATAATAGCCATTCTAGTGGATGTGAAATGCTATCCCATTGTGATTTTGAATTGCATTTCCTTGAGGGCAAATGATTGTAAGCACCTTTTCCTGTGCTTTTTGGCCATTTGTTTATGTTCTTGGGAGAAATGTCTATTCAAGTTTTTGCCCATTTTTTAATTAGGTTGTTTTTTTATGTTAAGTTGAAATATTTCTTTATGTATATAAAAACCTTCATTGGATATATGATTTCAAAATATTTTCCCTGATTGTGCAAGTTATTTTACTTTCATGATAAAGTCCTTGGAGATGCAAAAGGTTTTAATTTTGATTAAGTCCCATTTATCTATTTTTTTTTCTTGTGCTTTGGGTGTAAAGACTTTAATTTTTTGAAATTATTTTGTAATCTAAGATATGGCACATCCTAGAGAATTATCCATGTGTACTTTAGGAAAGCATATATTCTGTTGTACTTTGGTGAAGTGTTTTATATATGTTCATTAGGTTTAATTGGGTTAGTGTAATTTACAAGTCTTATTTCCTTATTGATCTTCTGCCTAGATGTTCTAATCATTATTGAAAGTGGGGTATTAAATCTCCTACTATTAATATAGAAAGATTAAATTCTCCCTTCAAATTTGTCACTATTTTCTTCATGTATCTTAGTGTCTGCTGTTAAGTGTGTACATATTTATAATTGTTACAACTTCTTGTTTTGTTGACACATTTACTTGTATATAATGATTGCCTTTGTCCCTCATATGTGTTTTTGGCTTAAGTCTATTTTATCTGTTATTAGCATAGTTACCCCAGCTATCTTTTTGTTATATTTTTTCCATCCCTTCTCTTTCACCCTATTTATGTATTTGAAGGGGTGAGACTTTTGCAGCCAGCATATATTTGTGTCATGCTTTTTCATCCTTTCATCCAGTATCTGTCTTTTGATTGGATAATTTATCACTTTATATTTAAAGTTACTATTTATAATGTAGAACATTATTCTGCCATTTTGCTAGTCTTTTTAAGTCATGATTTCCTCTCAATTCTTCTGTAAATGTCTAATTTTTTATTTTTGCATTGTACTATATTATGAGCTCTTTCATTTCTATTTGGATATATTCTCGAAATATTTTCCTTGTGGTTACCATGGGGTTAAAATTTGATAACATGCATATGTAACAGCCATAATTAATTTGATACCATCTTGACTTCAGTTGCATACATACTTTCCCTGTATCTCTTCCTTCCCTTTTAGATACTTGTTAACAATTATATCTCTGTACCTTGTATGTTCAAAACCATAGATTGACCATTACTTTTTATGCATTTTAGCACCTTTAGATTGTAAGAAGTAGAGTACTGGGGGGAGTGGATATAGCTCAGTGATTAAGTGCTTATTTCCCATATACGAGGTCCTTGTTTTAATCCTGGCAACCTGCAAAAAATAATAAAAAATAAAATAAAAAAGAATACCAGCTTTATAATTGTCCAAATGGTTACCTTTACTAGAGTTCTTTATTTCATTTTGACTAGTGTTCCTTTCAGTCTGGAGAACTCCCTTTTGCATTGCTTTTAGGACAAGTCTAATGGTGATGAATTCCCTCAACATTTGCTTATCTTGGAATATCTTAATCTCTCCATCATTTTTGAAAGCAAGTCTCATTGGAAATAAAATTCTTGCTTGGTAGTTCTTTTCTTTCAGCAATTCAAGGATTTCAACACTCTGCCTTTTTGCCCACAGGTTTTATTTTTTAAATTTATTCTTTATTTATTTATTTATTTTTATTTTTATTTTTTTATTTTTATTTATTTATTTTTTTTTTAAAGATTTTTATTTATTTATTCATTTATCCCCCCCTTGCTGCTTGTGCTCGCTGGGTCAGCTAACCACACTTTGCGGGTGGGCTTGCCTTCACCAGGATGCCCCCGGAACCGAACCCGGGGCCTCCTATATGGTAAACGGGAGCCCTACTGATTGAGCCACAGCCGCTTCCCTTAAATTTATTCTTAACGGAGTTTTTTATTTCAAAAAATTACATAGAAAATATAGGGGATTCCCATGTATCCCAACTCCTCCCCTCTCACATTTCCCCCGATTAACAAAATATTTCATTAGTGTCGTACATTTGTTACAACTGATGAACAAATATTGAAGCATTGCTACTAACCATGTTCTATAGTTTACATTATATTTTACCCTTTGCACCAGACAATTTTATAGGTTATGACAAAATTTATAATGGACTGTATCCATCATTGCAATATTATGCCCAACAGTTACAATGTCCCCCAAATGCCCCTTGTTACCCCTATTCTTCCCTCTCCATCCCCTCAGAAACTCTGGTGACCACTGATAGATTACAACTACAATATATCAATGTTACAAGTTCTTCCATTACTAGAATAATAAATCTACTTTGGTCCATAGACGCATCCCCCCTTATATATGTTCATTCCTCAATCTTGAATTTTGTGATGGTTATGCCAACTATGCTTCTGATTGTGAGGGGGCTTAGATCCCATGGGGCAGATGTTTGAAACTGTTTTGCTTACAGTTGTAGGTACTTAATGATTTTTGGGATGGGTGTTGTCCATCATCATTCTTTTGTTAGTTGTCCTGGGTGAGTCTGGTGAACTGGAGAATAGGTGTTATCTGCAATTCTGGTGAGTTTCAAGGATCAACTGGCATATGAAAAACAAAGATTTAAGTCTCTGGGACATATATTTAAGATTATAGTGCTAATTATATGTTCAAATAAAAGGGGCAGAAGAACCATGTGTAAGGAAATTAAAAATGAATCTAATTCTGATACATTAGGGGGATAGGTTATCATATATTCCAAGGCAAGCCCCATCAATGGGGTACTGATCTCCTGGGGTTGTCTGACCTCCCTATATCAATATTCCAACTTTCTGCAGTTATCTCTCTTGAGGTCTCTAGAGCCCTATGGAGCAACCCTTGCTTGATTGCTCACATGGATTTTGGTGGGGAATCAAAACTCAATCTAATTGGTTTTCTTGTACATAATACATTGCTTTTCTCTTTCAGGTTTCAGAACTCTCTCCTTATCCACTGAATTTGATAGTTTGACCAATATCTGCTGGCATATTTTACTTCACGTTTTTCTGTTTGGCATTTTCTGGGCTTCTTGTATGTGCAAGTTCATATTTTCAAGTAGTTGAGGAAGTTCTCTGTCAATATTTCTTTGAATATTCCTTAAGTCACTATCTTTTTTCTTTTCCTTTTGGGATTTCCATAAGGTATATTTTGGTAAACATGATGGTATCCCCAAGGTGTTAGGCTATTTTCCATTTTTATAATTCTTTTTTTTTTTTTCTTTCTGCTCCTCAGCCAGTTTCATTTCAATTGTTTTCCTTTCAGTTTGCTGATTCTTTCTTCTGCCATTTCCAACCTGCTTATAAAACCCTTCTGGGCATATTTCACTTCAGTTATTGTGATTTTCAAGTCCAGTAGTTCTGTTTGGTGTTTTTTAAAATTTCTATTTTTTTAGTAAGATTATCATATTGCTCATTCATTGTTTATCTGATATCTTTTCTTTCTAATTTCCTTCATATCCTTGAATCTTTTAAAATATATTTTCCATATATCAACAGTCTGGTCTTCTTTATACTTGTTTTTTTTTTTTTGGATTTTTAATCTTTTCTTTTTGATGGACCATCATTTCCTCTTTTTTTGTTTGCTTTGTACTTTTTTCCATGCACACTATATATTTTAACATTTTAAATAATAATTCTGGGATTTATTCCATGAGATGTCTGTTTCTTGAGTTTGTAACTCACTGGTGATATGACAGAGATTTTCTTGAGTGTCAGCTGTCTTATAAGGAAAGTTTGCCCAAGGCAAATGCAAAGTGCATGGTTCTGCCTTGTCCTTGTCTTGTCCTTGTCCTGGGATTATCCTTGTTTGTTGCCTTGGAGTTACTCTGTTTAGAGGAGTCTAAATGCCCCCTCATTATTTTTCAGGATACATAACTCTCTTTCTTTTAGTAGTTTAAAGCAGGTAAAATTTTGCTCCAAGTTGAATTCCTTAATAGCTACTTACCATGCTTTTGTTGTCATCTCCAGGTGCTTTTGCCTTAAAGGAAGATTCTGGGAAAGGGCAGCAGCCTGGAAAAAAAGTTTTCCAAGTCAAACTTTCCTGCCAGAACAAGGCCAGGGACCTAGGAGAGAGGAATAGACCTGCTTCAAGCTGCCTGTGGAAGTAATTAGGAAGGGTGCCAGGAGCTTCTTCCACAACTCCCCAAACAATTGCTTTCTTGACCTGCCCAGCGAATTCAGTCTTTGAACCATTCCCAGCAGCCTGATGCAGCATATTTTTTGGACATGCTTCTCTGCAGCCTTTGTTGGAGGCATTTTAGAACAATGCTGGCTTTCAGAGATATTCCTTCAGTGATCCATAATCTCTAACAAAAGCCATTATCAATGATCAGCTCTTCTGACCCCTGTTTTGGGGAAGTGGATTTTGCATCCCTTTCTGTCACCAGCAAGCTAGGCAGGAAACTGCAAGAATGAGTGATGGGCACCAGTACACTATTGAAGAGAGAGTAATTTACTAATCTTTACCATAATTTACTCACCTCTTCATATATTCTTTCTGGATACTGCACAGTGATCTGTTGAAGTCTGGAGTTTCACAATAATTATATCAGACAGTTTCTGCTTGTTTACTAGTTGTTCTGGTGAAGAAATTTAATACTGGAGCTTTGTACTTGCCACCTTCCTGCAATTCTCCTCCTATCTAAATTTTAAGTTCTTTTAAGATTGTCTGTAGACAGGTGTATTTAGAAGAAAGAGTGGAGAAAGAGGAGCAGAGAAAATCAAATTCATTGAGTCCAGGAACTGGAAAATATTCTTTTGATTTTGTGAAAGAAGGGGGAAAAACATGTAATTCAAAACAATTGTTAAATGAAAAAACATTTAATTTTTCCTCCCAGTTATTATCATTTTTATGCAAAGGCCAAAGGATATTTCATAGGTATTGAATAATTCAGAAAATTCCAATAAAATCACTAAAAAAATTATTAAAGCTTGAACTTTCATTGAAGGAAAACAGGAAGTCAAAATCCAGATGTGAAATAAAATAAGCAGGAATGGCAAAATATACATTTCCACTTCTAATATAGCCTGATGGATAGTAATTATTAATTAATAAATTCATTAATAAATAAAGTCAATACAAGAATCATTAGTCATAGAATTTACATTAAGTGATGATCATATGCTCAAACTTGTTAAAAGTATTTTATTTGATAGTATATTTTATTCAGCCAAAACTGTAAAGAAGGAATTCATAGAATATGACTCTGACAAATGAGAAAACTAATACAGAAAGAAATCAGGTAACTTGTCAAGATCAGTATCTCTAGGAAGAGGAGTGATTCAATGAGGACTCCAGAGACTTCAGTCATGTTTTTTTTTTTGTTGAAGTGGTGGTTGTTACTGCTTTTTAAAAAGACATGGACATTTTCAAATATGCCCAAAAGCAAGGAGAGTTACGTAGTGATCCATCATATCCTATTAAGTAACTTCAACAATTAGAAACAGATGCCCAATTCTGGTTTATCCAAAGCACCTGTTATAAATCCTATTTTATCCCCCACAAAGACATGTTTAAGTTCTAACACCTAGTCCTGTGAGTGTGAAGTCATTTGTAAATAAGATCTTTGAAGATCCTATTTGGATAAGGACAAATTGAGTCAAACTGTAATTTAATCCACTCTGGCTAAGTCCTTTTAAACAAAGGAAATTGGAAAAGGAACTGGAAATAAATGAAGACACAAGGAGCAAGATTGCCATGTGTCAGAGGATTCCTGGAAATTTACCACCAGAAAACTGCAGACTTTGGAGAAATCTTTGCCTTGCTCATACCTTGATTTTAGACTTCTGGACTCCAAAACAGTAAAACAACAAAATCCTGTTGTTTAGGCCAACCAATTTGTGATATTTATTATAGAAGCCATCCCAAACAAAGATAGCATCCATTCCCCTAATCACAAATAGATTATTATTTCTAAATATTGTTCAATAAAAGTAGAACTCCAATTTGTAAAAAAAAAAAAAATAGATATTACATTTAAATATATTATCAACAGTAATCCTTAGTTTTGTTAAACAACCATTAAGTGTCAATTTACTCATGTTTGTACATTTTTTCTAATCAGAATCCAAAAAAGACCTACATATTTGGTTGATCTTTTAAGGTGTTTCTTTTTAAATCTTTAAAAATTTCCCCTGCTTGTTTTATTTTCTTGTAATTTATTTGTTAATAAAACACTTTGTTCTAAATAACTTCCTAAATTTTGAATTTTTTATTATATTTCCATAATCACTGAACTTGTTCCTCTCTTTTATTTCCAATGAAGTGAATATTTGATTGAATTCTGGTACCACTGTTTTGCAAAGAATACAGGTGAAATATTGCATGATTTATTACATAATATCAAGAAGACGATAATATCTGGGAGTTTTTCTTATTAATGATGATAAATTTAATCACTTTTCCATCCATTATAAAATTCCCATTAACATTTCACCCAATAATTTAGCAGCTGCTGCTGATTACTGAGATGGTAATCTAGTAATATTTAAAAGTTTTAATTCATTTTGGATATATGATATATATACTTGAAATGTTCTATAAATGATGACTTTTCTTCATCTACTATTTCTTTACACTGACATTGAGACCTCAAAGGTAGTCATAATTTTTTTTTTTTTTTGATTTTCTTTTTAGTCCTTCCTGCATACCTTTTATGATTTGTTCTATGGTTTATCTTACTGTAAATATTCATTACATTACTGTGGTTTGAAATCATTTAAAATGTTTCCTTCTCTAGTATAAAACCATTAATGAAACATAAAGTTAGATTTATTTGTTTTATATTTCTTCAGTATTTAGGTATTTTAAATTTTCATATGTCTGTTTTAGTATTGTGCAAAATATTTACATTACCTCTGAGTCAATCTGCAAAATAAGGTTCATACAGAGAAGTAGCTTCTATGACTCTCTGGACTATATTGTGACCTTCCTTCCTCCATAGAAAATCATCTTCATTTGAATATATTTTTTAATATATTCAGATTTACATACAGTATTCTGAGCTGTGCTTTTTTTTACTTCAAAATACATGCTACATATAACACTGTAATGTTATTTCAAATAAATATATGAATGCACACACATATATATACACAAACACATGAATTTACATACCTTTTTATTTACTTTTGAAATTATATTGTATTGTAATAGAAGTTGTAATGCTGTATGCATGTGAATATACATACACACATTCCTCTTCCAATATTTTTTAATACTGAACTTTATTTTTAAAAGAGTTTTATATTTAACATTTACAGCAAAAGTGTAGGAAACCCCCCCCACATACACACACAACCACACACATAGTTTCCCTTATTACTCACATATTAGATTATTGTGGTACATTTGTTACAGTTAATGAACCAATATTGAAGCGTTGCTACTAACCAAAGTATATAGTTTACATTATGGTTTACACTTTGTGCTGTACAGTTCCATAGGTTTTGATAAATGCATAATGTCATATGTTCATCATTGCAGTACCATACAGAAGAATCTCACCACCCCAAAAATGTCCTTCATCCCTTTTCTTCCCTTCTGAATCCCTGGCAACCTCTATATTTATATTAATGTTACAAGCTCTTCCATTAACACAAGATAATAACTAAATAATAAATCTATTTTGGTCCATGGTTACACTTCCCCCTTATCCTTGTTCATTCTTCATTCTTGAGGGATTTGGGATGATTTAAGATGTAAGGAATTGTTTTCTTTTCAGTTCTAGGTAATCCTGGTTTTTTAGGAATGGAACTTAACCATCCTCATCATTTTGTTTGTTGTCTAGGGCAAACCCAATTAACTGGAGAGTATAAGTTGATTACTACTCTACTGGGATTCAGGGTTTAACCAGCATATGAACAATCTAAAGATTTAAGTCTCTGAGAAATATACTTAACAGGTACATTAAAATTATAGGCTCAAATAAAAGGAGTAGAAGACATATAACAACATGGATGAACCTGGAAGACATTATGTTGAGTGAAGCAAGCCAGACATGAAAGGACAAACACTGCATGATTGCCTTATTATGAACTAAATATATTATGTGAAATATGAATATAGGTAAAATTTTATACACAAGACCATTTTTTCTTGGAAGGTGAACAAATATAGGTGAATAGCACAATATATTAATATCAGACAAAAAAACCCAAACCTAAATGCAGAATACCAGACACAGAGTACTACATATTGTATGATTCTATTAAATTAGTGGTTATATAGACTGAGGAAAGAATGCTAAGGAGTGTGGAGTCTTTCTTTTTGGAGTAATAAAATTGTTCCAAAATTTTTTAGATAATGAGTGCACTACATTGTGATTACACAAAAAGCCATCAATTATACACTTTGGGTGTATCATATGATATGTGAATATATCTTAATAAAACTGCTTAACAAACAAGTAAATAATAGTGCAAGAATAGTCAGAAATAAGGGCTATGTACAGCATGGAAGCAGAAAGATTGAGAAGTGAGGAACTTTTTTGTCTGTTTTTGTTTATTATTATTGAAATTATGAAAATGCTTTAATAATTATTGAAGTGATAAATACACAACTATTTGATTATTTGAAATATTATTGATTGTACAATTTGGATAACTAGTATGGTTTATTACTATGTATCAATATAATATATTTGTTAAAAAAAACTTATGTGCAAAAATAAAGTAAAAGAATCATGATTAGCAGATTTATAATGAGTATAACTATGTCATGTTGGGGAAATAGATTATCATATATTCCCAAATGAGTGTTGATTTCATGAAACTGTGTTTCTTGCCTCTGGTGAATGGATATCCCTATAGCACTTGGCAGCACTGTTGTTTGAGTCTTTGTTTGCTGTAGCAGTTAGTGAAATCTGTCAGAGACCTTCATAAGTGTAACCTCTGGAATGACTTCCTAACTCACCTTGAAATCCCTTAGACATAAAACTTTTTTTAAATATAATGTTTCCCCCTTTGGGTCAGGTCTTTTTCCAAGTATATTCCTCATTAGTGCTTGGTAATAATCCCTCAGTGCCAGGGAGACTCATTCCCAGGGATCATGTCCCATATGAGGAACAAGATGATTTGTTTATTTTGCTGATTTTGGCTTAGAGAGAGGCCACACTTGAGAAAGAAGGATGTTTTTAGATAGCAACTCTTAGGCATTAATTATAAACAGAATAAGTTTCATTTTTACAGGAATAAGGTTCAAATGTACAAGCATCAAAATCGAGGACTTGACACATAGGTTTCTCTCTTTTCTTAGTCATGGCTTAAATATTCCCAGAGATTCCTGTCATTTTATTTTATTTGAGATATTTGATATTGATCATTTGGAATACCATAGGCTCATTTTTTTAATGTTCTTTGACTTTAAAGTATCTCCACTCTTTTTTGGGGGAGTATAATATACTATAGTATACATTCCATTTCAATTCAATATATATATATATGTTCAAACTTATTAATTACAGTGTTTACATCTTTCATATTTATATCTTTGCTATTCTTTGATTTTTTTAATGTGATATGGATGTGATAAAATTTACAACTATAACTTTCATTTTAGCTATTGATTTCTGCAACTGCTGTGTTTTGGTTTGTTTATTTTGAGGGTAATATGTTAGTTTCAATTTCCCACAACCCTGAATTTTTATTAATGTTTGGTCAGGTGTATATAATTTGTTGGTGGTTTACCTTTTATCAAAGTTTAATTTGCCACTATGTTTTTTCCTAGAAATAGAATTTGCATTTTATTTTTAACAATAAAGTGATCAGAAAGAAAATGAAAGAAGCCAAACCAGTGTTGATATGTACAACTCTACATTAGCCATACTCTGAGATAAAAATAATAACTTGCTGGTCAGTTGTCAAATATTCTATAAAAATAATTAATAAAATTAATTGAACTATGGATTTATTCTATCATTACCACTGAACTTCAACTTATGTGCTTATTTTATATCACATTGTTAGCTATAATTTTTATTAACCCATTTCCCTTTGGAAAAAAAAGTATTAAAATTAAGCATTCCAAACAGAGATCTCTCAGAAATTATCTCACTATATCTCATTTTACCAAATCTTGTGATTTAAAAAAAATGTATTTGTATAATAATAAATATTTGAGAGCTCCCTTTTAGTCTTATTGTTTGAAAGAAAATAAAATAAAATGCCATCAAAGAGATATGTTTTTCTTATGATGTTAAATATGGTTGAAATGGTTGTTACAAAACAATGGGGTAAGAAACTAAGCTTCATTACTATATCAGAAAATATTGTTCAAGAAACAGAAAAACAAAGATAAAGGTATGGAGAAATCCATTTTAAAGCAAATTGTTGAGTTGAGATCCTGCTGAGACTTGCATAAGTGTTAATGTCTGGAATGACATCCTGACTCACTTTGAAATCTCTTAGCCATAAAAACTCATTTGTACTTACCATTACCCCTTTTTGGTTAAAGTCTTTTTCCAGATGCATTATTAGCTGCTGCTTGGTAATAATCCTTCATTGCCAGGGAGGCTTATGCCCAGAAGTCTTGTCCCACACCGGGTGGTGGGGGAAGGAAGTACATGTATATGCTGTTTGGCTTAGAAAGATGCCACATTTGAGCAACAAGGAGGCTTTCAGGAGGTAACTCTTAGTCAGTATATAATACTTAGCTAAGTTTCAATTTCATAATAAAAGGTTCATAAGTACAATCATCGATGTCAAGGGCCTGGCATAAAGATCTGTTTTCCTTCACTAGACAATGCCTTTGCACTCAGGAGATTCTTGATGTCTTATTAGAGAATGTAGCAGAACTCCCCAGGATGGGAATTCAATATTCTTTTGGTTATTGTGTGGATCTCCACACACAAAGATAATGTACCATGAAGACTTGAACACATTCATATGTCTTAGAGGCATACTCCAGATGAACTCCTTCCCATGCATCTCCACATCATTGACACCAAGCACCAGTGATCCTCCCCTGCCACTACCGTGACACTTCTGTGATCCAAATCCTCTCAAAATGAAGCCAACAAAATAACCAAATAAAATTAATTAGAAAATGAAATAACAATTCAAAAAATTACCAATAAAATACAAAATATTAAAACAATTTGAAATAATAAAAAAGTTTTAAAAATTTTTCATTGTGTCTTTCATCACTGTAAGATCTGTTGTCTTGTATGTATGATAACATTTTCTTTCATATATTCCCCCATTGTCTTAATTTTGTAAATTTTATCTTCAAAGAAGATTTATGATACCGGAAAGTCACATGCAGAATACAGTTAATTCCCATATACCCAATGCCCTCCTCCCAAAACCCTCTCCCTTATTAATAATATTTTACATGCAGATGGTACATTTCTTACAATTGATGTACAGGTATTGAAGCATTGCTATTAATTATGGTCAATGGTTTATATTATGGCTTACATTTTGGATTATATGCTTTTATAGGTCTTGACAAATTTTAAGTGGCCTATGTCCATTATTGCTAGATCTTGCTGAACAATTCTAATGCCCTAAAAATGTCCTAAATTCCATCTATTCTATTCTTCTCTCCCCCTCCCCTTGGAAGTTATGGTAATCACTAAGTTTCAATTTGAAGAATAAGATTCATAGCATTGACTGCCCCAGTAAACAGTGCCTCTAACAGTGGGCTCCTGACTGATCTAGAAATATCCAGAAACTATAAGCAGGGCAGACAGCTCAGGAATTTGGCACCCTGTCTGTGGGCCTTACTTTAGAATTTATGCCCCCAGTGTAACAGAGTTATACTCAATTATGGGTTCTCTAAACATGGCTCTTCTGCCCCTTTTATTTTAACCCATAATTAGCACTACACTTGATAAATATATGTCTCAGAAACTTAAATATTTTGTCTATTTATCTGCCAGTTGAGCCCTGAATCTCAGCAGAGTTGCAACACCTACTCACTAGTTCACTGGATTCACCCAGAACAAATAACAAAGAGATGATGATGGACAACACTTATCTTAAGGAACAGAAAGTATCTGTAACTGCAGGCAAGATAGCTCTGTCCCTCTTCCCCATGTGATATTAGCCTGCTCCCAATTAGAAGCAGAGTGAGCATCACCATCCCAAAATTCTCAAGATTGGGGAAGGAGCAATGGACTAAAGAAAACATTAATATTCTACCTCAGACATATTAATATTCTAGCAATGGAAGAACTCATATCATTGATGTAAAGGCAGTGGCCACCAAAGGTTCTGAGGGGAGGGAGAAGGAAGAATAGATGTCATATGGGGGCATTTTCAGGACATTGGTGTTGTCCTGTATGACATTGCAGTGATGGATACAGGCCATTGTATATTTTGTCATAACTTAAAAAATTGTGCAGGACAAAGTGTAAACTATAATATAAATTGTATTCCATGGTTTCTAACAATGCTTCAATATGTGTTCATCAATTGTAATAAGTGTTCCACACTAATGTAGGATTTTCTTAATGTGGGAAAGTGTGGGAAGGGGAGGAAGTGCAGTATATGGAAATCCCGGATATTTTTTATGCAACATTTATGTAATCTAAAGCTTCTGTAAAAATAAAAATAATTATAAAAAAAAAAACAAATTATTCACTGAAAGGGGTTTTCTATGAGAGTATCTAGTATTTGTAACAACCTTATTTCATCATGAAATACTCACAGAATGTCTTTGTAAATCAGTGAAGGAAAGTCCACCCAAGGTAAATGCTAAGTGAGTCCTGGGCTTAGATTTTTTAAGTTTTTTGACTTCCCTTGTTTACAAGGGTTGGAATGACACTTCTATTTCCTAGAAGACAGAACTTCTCCCTCTTTCAGTTGTTTAAAACAAGTAACATTTTCCTCCAGACTTTCTGCCTCTATAATTACTTAGACTGCTTTCCTGTCATTTTGAGTTGTTTTCTCTTGGAGGGCAAATTCTAAGAAGGGGGGTTGGCTTGAATGCACTTTTCCAAGTCATTCTTTTCTAACCAGAACAAGGCCAGGGGCCACAGAAGCAGGCACAGATATACTTCAAACTGACCTTGGAAGGAAGCGTACCAAGAGATTCTTCCATGGCTCACCAACACTGTGCTTTTCTGACCTGCTCACAAAATGAAGACTTAAACTGTTCCTGCATCTCTGAGAAAGTAAGGCATCTAAAAGTCTCCTCAACCACCTTTGTCCAGGGTGGATTGGAACAATAGAACTGGATCTCCATTGATCTGAAGTCACTATTTTAAGGCCATGAAGAGTAATTGGTCATACCCCTCATCCACCAACTTATCCCGGGGAAGTGGAATTTTGCATACCTTTCTGTCAACACCTCCCAGGGGCCATATGACTTGTGCCAAGTGGGGGATAGGTGACTCTAATGCCACAGAGAGAGAGCAATTTGCTAGTCTTTACTGTAATTTACTATCCTCTTTTTCATATATTTCCCTGGATACTGTGTAGTTTTCTACTGAACTCCAGAGTTTTGAAATAATTCTTTCAGACAGTTCGTGTCTGTTTAATTGCTGTTCTCATGGAAACACTTAATCTGAACCTTTCTACTCCATCACCTGTCCATTACTTTAACTTTTGAGCTAAAGTGCCCCACTATAGTTTAACATGTTCTCAATTCTTCTTTTTAAGCCTGACAAGCTAAATGAAATATAACTTGAAGCTATACTGTGTGCTCAGAGTTTTGTGATCTCTGAGTTGTGAGTGCACCTTTGTCATTATGAAAATTTCCGCTGCACATCAAGAAATGTTGTTTACCTAATACTCTGCAAATTCTGATAGGATAACTACATTAGTTTTCTTTTGTTTAGTTTTGAATGGTATAACTTTTTCCATCCTTATATTAGCATCTTTTCTTTATTTTTATTTGAAGATATGTAAGTAGAATACAGTTTTGTTTTCTTAACAAGACCTGTCAATCAGTATTTTAATTGCAATGTTCTGTTCATTTATATTTAATTTAATTACAGATATGTTTGTATTTAATATATGCTGTTTGACTTGTCTTATACTTTTTTCATTCTTCTATGTCTTTTCTGATTAATAGATTTTATTGCTTCACATTATTCCTATGTTAGCTGAGTAATTATAAATTCTCACTTTAGTGATTTCACTTGATATTATAAAATACATTCTTGATTTACTACAACTTAGAAGAAATAATTTTTGCTACAACTTTCCCAGAAATGTTATTATTTTGACACTACATATACCTAATCTCTTTTCTTTACATTAATTTATTATGAATTTTAATTTTATACACATCTCAAACTATCAACCATAAGTGCTAATAGTTATTTAATTCCTTATTTATTAATATATTTTCCATTTTAATTGTTCTTCCTTTTCACCTGCATTTGTGTTCCCATTTGTGATCATTTTCCTTTCCTGAATAATTCTGATTTTAATCTAAATCTTCAGATTTACTGACAATATATTCTCCCAGTTTTCATTTGTGTGAAACATTTTTAAGTTGCATTTATTCTTAGAAATTATGGTTTCAGTGTGTTTAATTTTAAGTTTGCTATTTTTTAATATATTAAAGATAAAACTAAATTGTGTTATGTTATTTTTGTGTTTAGAAGTCAATTGTCACTATTGGTGTTTGAAGAAAATATATTTTTTGTTACTTTAAATTTTTATTTTTTGGTTTCCAGTAATTTTATAACGATGTCATTAAAATGTGATTTTTTTTCTATTTATCTTGCTTAGAACTTGGCAATCATATTTATTTGTTGATGTCTTTCCTATGTTACTTGTTTATGCCTCACCACATTTTTAATCTACATTTCTCCTAGGATGAAAATAACATGTAAGTTAGAACTTTTCACTGAATTCTACATGTACTAATACTCAGTTATATGCATGGCAAGTATGCTTTCTCTCTTCACTTCAAGTTATATATTTTATATTGTCCTGATTCTCATGAATATTAAAATCTTTTGATGTGTCTAATCTGGGTTTTACCACATCTATTGATTATTAATTTCAGAAATATTTTACATTTATATAACATCTATTGTATTTTTATTAACTTACATAATTTTACTTCTCTAATTTCTATTTCATTCTTATATCCATATTTCAATCTATCTTCTTTATTTTCATCTTCTCTTTTATAAGATATAAATGTCCTTATCTAGTAATTCTCTTTTATGACTCCCCTATGGTTTATTTTTATTGTTTCTTTAATTATCTTTAAAATTGTTGTTTTGTTTCTTTGAGAAGATTGATATGAGTATTCAACTTTCCACTTAGTGAAATGGAAATCCATCCAGTTACTTATAAGGAAATTTATTTTATCACATTTAAAAATATTAAAAAGTTTTCTTTTTTTATTTCTGAGAATAAAGAGCATTTTTACTCTCGAGTTAATTGAAAACTACAGTTGCCATTAACCGGCATGTTTGGTTAAAAAAATTGAATATAATATAGGGTCTTAAAAAGTCATATACCTGAAGTTCTCTGTTGAGCATGAGGTTTCCTAATCAGATGAAGGAATTTTGGAAAAAAACAAAGACTCAAACATTCAAGTCTTTAAAACTTACAGGAATAATTAAAATAACAACTTTCAAATCCAAAATAACCACTTGCAAACCACATATTGTCCATGATCCTTTCAAACTTCTCAATATTAGACTAACCAAAATAACAGCACAAACAAGAGCAAAAACAAACAAAAAACCTAAAGACCTAGAAGAGCTAGAGGATTTAATCACAGGGTCTATGACTCATATGCACAAAATAATTAAACAAATATATTTTTAAAAGTCTTTACAATAAGTACCACCTGATAATCCTACTCCACATTAGTAGTTATTAGAAGATATTGCTTTGAAAATTCACCCAAGCCTCCCTCAATCAAGAAGCTAGTTTTGGAAACAAAATCCTAAAACTAAATTTTTCATGCTTTCCTCATGACTAGTAAACTTTCCACGAGGAAGATTCTGTGACCATTGTAGCTCATAGATTCATTGAAGTTCATAAAACTACTTAAAACCATAGAAGAATATTATCAGGCCCATTTCATATGAAGAGTTAATAATAGCCAGAAGTAAATGCATAATGATGCTTCTATGTGCCAAATATAAGAGGATGTATATATTTTTCCAAATTCCTTAAAAATACAGAATGTCCTTCAAAATGTTTAAGTGAAATTGAAAGGGCATCATCTATAATAACTGGTAAGTTTGTGATAAATTAGTGGATTGTAACTAGTGGGTAGAGATGACAGAACAGGCAGATCAACTCCCTCCAGATTAAAAAGAAATCTTGATACCCAGAGACAAAAATAGGTAGAGGTAACTTTAAAATCTGGTCCCAAATAAGAACTAGACTGAAAAAGAAATATTTGTACAGAATCAAAAGCCTGATCATTTCAATACCTTGAAAAGTTGGCTATAAGTTTTTTTTTTTTTCCATTCAAGAAGGAAATTTATGCAAAAATGTATCCAAAGGTTTTAGCTACTTATATTCCCCTAAGCTTCTCTCCTCATCTTGATTTTCCAAGCTCCCATGATAAATAAGACACAATGGGTTAACTTAAAAATTGGAATATATCAACTCACACTTTTGATAATAGAAGTCTAAAATCAATATGTCAGTAAGATAATGCATTCTCCCCAAATTCTGTATGATTCTCACACTGCCTGCTGGCAAACTTTAGGATTATCTTACTTGCAACTCTCTTCCAGCCACATGCAATGTTTTCTATTTTCTCAGAGTTCATCCAGTTATTGCAGACTTCCAACTTCCAATATGCCTTCTTCATATTTCTCTGACTCTGGCTTCTGGTTTGCTCTTTTTATAAGGTCTCAAGTAATAGATACTCAGACCCATCCTTTTTTCAGTTGGCCCCACCATGATTAAAAATAGCATCTTCTGAATGCCCTAAATGCAATGGGTTCACACCCACAGGACAGAGATTAAGATTTATACTCCCAGTTCAAGGAAAATTTAAAACCATTGCAGAGATTTTGGGAATGGTCTGCATCATGATTGTGGTTGCAATTATTTGACTCTAAACATTTCTAAAATTTCTTCTAATTTTATATTTAAAAGTGGTCAATTTTACTGTATATAAATTATATGCCGATAATTCCTAATTAAAAAGCAAATCAGGACAACCAGCAAGATGGTGGCAGAGTAAGATCTCGAGTCAGCTCCTGTTACAGGGAAGTTAGTAATCACCCAGTAAAGCACTTGTTTGGGGGCTCCAGGAAACCAGAAGAGCATCCTGCAACATCCTGGAAAGAATAGAAGGAGGAGACTCCCTATCTGCAGAGAAGATTTGTATGTAAACCACTCCATGCCAAAGAGGCCAGTGCCCATCCTACACTGGTGGTGCAAGCTGCTTCAAGAGCTACTCTGTGGCTGGATTTGGAACCTCCATTTCCCAAAACTGAGGGAAGAAGAGTTGGCTGGGCACCAACTTCAACTACAGATTAGTAAAATTGGGAGGCTAAAGTATAATCCTAAGAATGTCTAAAGTTTGAACATTATCAAGTCAGAAAGAGGCTGGTAGTTGCAATTTTAACTACACCTCTGGAATGAGGGGAAGCAGGGTGGGCTGAAAATCACAGTGCTGGTAAGGACCAGCTTCTTTCTATCTAGGTCAGATTGAGGGTCTAACTTAAGCCCCACCTCTGGGAGAGAGGAATCTGGTGGAACCTGCAAGAGCCTCTCTGAGTAACTGCAGGTACATTCAGCTGGAACAGATCGAATAGTCAGAAATCTACTAGGGCAACTGCAGTCATTTGAGACATACAAGGCATAGACTGTTGCCTACACCTGCAGCTCAATCTCCACCACAAGCAGGGGAAGAAAGGGCATTAAGTTTCATCAGTCTCTCTGGGCAAATACAGTCTAGGTCTGCAAGATTTAGATTATTACACATGGCTGTAGCTCTGTCTTTACCCTTGACAAGGAGAAAGGTGGGAGAAGCTTCACTGGTCCTTGGGACAATGTGCACAGCTTGATCCTTCACAGCTTACAGCATCAACTATATCCTCAGCTCCTACTTCACAAAAAGCAAGGAGAAAGGGCAAGAAAGCTTTAAATTAAAGAGAGAAACTGCATCCAGAAAAAATATATCTAGAAATCCAGATGCCAAGACACCAATAAACATTTACAATCAATACCAAGAAACAGGAATAAATGACCCAGTTTAAGAGACAAAAATAAGCCTTCAGATGACCAAAGTAGTTGAGACAACTAATCATAGATATTCAAACAAATCTCCTTAATAAATTAAATGAGAGGTGGAAGGCGAGATGGCATCAGTTTAAGTGGGCACTCACATCTCTCTCACAAAAGACAGCTGACTGGGGTCAGGATCCTGCCCAAGTGAGCTGTTCTGGGGGCCCACAGAGGGAGAGCCTTTGGGACATTGATCTGGAGGGAACTGGACAGGGATATAGATTGCTCAAGATAAAACCATGAGTTTTTAGCCCTGGGCTGGAAATCTTGGCCATGGATGGCTAAGCCCCACCCTCAGGGCAAAAGGTTAAGGTGGCCCCAAGTCTTGCTAGTAACCCAGTGAGAGGGTGTATTCTCTGAGAGTGGGAGGGTTCTGGCAAAGGGTGGAGAGGGGTTTCCTTTCTGTGGGTTTGGTTGCGTGGATCCCTTTAGAGCTTTTGGGAGCACACCAGCTGCCTTGAAGTGGCACCAGGCTGAGGGGAGAGGCAAATCTGCTGAGGAAGCCTGATTTACCTAATTGCCCTGGGATACAGAGGCATGGCTTGAGAAAGGGCGGACTATGCCAATTTAATAGTTCCACACTGAGGACTATCAAAATCTCAACTCTCCTAAGGGAGTCAGGCAGTGGGTAGTGGGTAGTGCTTAATAAATTTCCACAAGACTATTTAGGGTCCCCTGGAAGGAGGGGGTGGTCTAGAAGAGGCTTGTAAACCTTTCAGTGAGGTGAACTCAGTCATCAAGGTCCCATTTGAATTTCAAAAGGGAACTCAACCTGACCAAGAGAGGTGAGGTGGGATCTGTTCATACAGCCTGTTGAATCCTGCTGCCACAGGAGAGTAAAACCATCCCAAAGGAAAGTGAATAAATAGCTTTCAGAAGAGCTAAATGACCCAGTTAGTAAGTAAGCATAGCAGAGAAATTTCTGTCTTGAATATATGAAGTCCCTAGTTCAATTCCCGGCTCCTCTAACAGTATTGATTCACCAGGATATCTAACATCCAACTGATAATGTAGGACAGGGAAAACATAGACATTGTTGTTGTACTAACTTTTTTGGGTCCCTTATTTCTCCAAAAAAAAAAAAAAAAAAAAAAGGTTGCTTTAAAAAAAATTGGCTTAGTTTACTTGCTAAAATCTGCAGAGAAATCTGCAGAGAAATCTGCAGGGTAATTGATTGATGAACACAGGCAGACTGAGAGGCTCCACAAGGGCCCCAGAAGGAACACTGTTCTTCTTTAGCTTTTTTTGACTGCTTGCTTGTGTGTTTGTTTGGGTTTCATTTGTTTGTTTGTTTCTTGCTTTTCTTCCCTCTTTCCACCCCCCCGCCTTTTTTTTTTTTTTTTAAATTAGGTGCTGGTAGCTTATATCTTCTTTGTTGTGCTTCTTCTTCCTTGATTTCCCATTTTCTGAGTATATTGATTTTGTCTACCAATGCTATCTCTTTTCCTTCCTTCATCTTTCAATCTTCTGCTTTTTGTTGTGGTTCTTACATGCCACCTTTTTCCATTAGTCCTCAACTTTACTGGTTTCAAGTTCTATCTTGTCTATTGTGTTCTCTTTTTTAACTAACTTTTTCCTTTCAACCTTTTGTTTACTCTTTCTCTCTCTCATCATCATTCTGGCCTTTTAAATCATTCTATATATTTTTCTTTATTTGGTTTCCCATTTCATTGTAGGTACTCCACTTTTTTCGCCCTATTAATCTACACTGCTTACATGAATTAAATATTCATATTACTAGATCTTATATGGCCCCTCATTTAACATATTATTATTACTATTTTCCTTTTTCCTTTCTTATTTCTCTCTATTTCTCTTGCCCTAATCTTTTTCCTTCAAGGGAACATAGAAAACAGCAAGGAAATAGAACAAGAAAGAACAAAGTGTCAAAGAGAAAACTTAACACACACACAGAACCACCAGCTAAATCAAACTCTAGAGCAGAGAAAGAAGCTAATCAACTGAATAAATGCATCAAGATAAAATGATGACTAGAGGGCAACAAAGAATTACAAACCATACTGAGAAACAGGAAGACATGGACTAGTCCAATGAACAAACTAAAAACCAGGAAGAGATGCAGAATAGCAAACAACTAATTAAAGCTGTCCAAACAAATATCATGGACCAACTTAAGGAAGTGAAGGAAGAGATTAAGGATGTTAAGATGACACTGGGAGAACATACTGAAGAAGTTATAAACATACATAAAAAGATAGTGGATATGATGGTGATGAACGGCACAATCCAAGAAATCAAAAAGACCTGAAATCACATGACAGCAGACTTGACAGGCAGAAGAAAGAATTAGTGATGTGGAAGACAATACATCTGAAATCAAACTGATAGTAGAACAGATAGATTTAAAAAATAGAAAAAATCCAGCAGGGAGTTAGGGATTTAACCGACAATACAAAACACATAAAAATAAACCTTATAGGCATTCTAGAGGGGGAAGAGGAGGGAAAGGGAACAAAAGGAGTGTTGAAGGAAATAATGGCTGAAAACTTCCCAAACATATTGAGGGAGATGATGTATGTGTCCAGGAAGCACAACACACCCCAAACAGTATAAATCCCAAAATGCCTACTCTAAGACATATACTTGTCAAAATGTCTATTGCTCAAGACAAAGAGAAAATACACAAGACAGCAAGAGAATAAAGAACCATCACATATAAGGGAAGTTCAAAAAGATTAAGTGTTGATTTCTCATCTGAAACCATGGAGGCAAGAAGACAGTGGTATGACATAGTCAAGGTACTAAAAGAAAAAAACTTCCAGCCACAAATTCTCTATCCAGCAAAGCTGGCATTCAAAAATGATGGAGAGCTCAAAATATTCACAGATAAACCAAAATTAAGAGAGTATGCTGATAAGAAACCTGCACTTCAAGAAATAGTAAAGGAAGTTCTATAGGCTGAAAGGAAAAAATAGAAGAGAGAAATTTGGAGGAGAGTGTAAGAACAACTAAAAAGACAAAAAGAGAATTAAAACAAAATATGACATACATATATCCAAAGAAAATATGGCTGATGTAAGAGATATCGTTGAAAGTAATAACACTGAATGTTAATGGATTAAACTTACCCGTTAAGAGACACAGACTGGCAGAAATGATAAGGAAACATGACAGATACATATGTTGTCCACAAAAAACGAACTTTAAACCCAGGGATTCAAGGAGGCTGAAAGTGAATGGCTGGAAAACAATTTTACAAGGAAACAATAACCAAAAAGGATGGGAGCAGCTATCCTAATATCAGACAAAATAGACTTTAAATGCAAAACTATTGTAAGAAACAAAGTAAAAGGGGTAACCTTTCAAGAAGAAAGAATAATCATAACCATTTATGCATCTAATCAGGGTGACTCAAAATTCATGAGGCAAACATTGGAGAAACTAAGTGGAGACATAAATGCCTCTATAATTAGAGTGGGGGACTTTAATACATCATTATCACCATTAGGCAGAACATCGAGACAGAGAACCAATAAAGAAAAAAAGACTCTGAATAATACTTCAGAGGAACTGGACCTAAAAGACATATACAGAATGCCATACCCAAATACAGCAAGATATACATTCATCTCTAGTGCACAAGGATTATATTCCAATATAGACTACATGCTAGGAAACAGAACAACTCTCAATGAACTCAGAAGATTGAGATTATACAAAGTAATTTCTCTGACCACAATGGAATGGAATTGGAAATCACTAAGGGCCAGAGAACCAGATTAGGCACAAGGATATGGACGTTAAACAACACAGCCTTAGACAAATAGTGAGTCAAGGAGGAAGTCTTAAAATAAATCAGTAACTACCTTGAAATGAATGAAAATAACAACACCACACACCAAAACCTATGGGATGCAGCCAAAGCTATACTGAGTGGGAAATTCATAGCCAAAAATAAAAATATCAAAAAAGAAGAAAGAGCTGAAATTGAAGACCTACTGCATTCCTTGAGGAATTGGAAAAACAACCACAAACTAACCCCAAATGAAGTAGAAAGAAGGAAATAACACAGATTAGAGCAGAACTAAATGAAATAGAAAATAAGAAAGCACTAGAAAAAATAAACAAAACCCAAAGCAGGTTCTTTGTGAAGTTCAATAAAATTGACAAACCCTTAACAAGACTAACAAAGAAAAAAAGAGTATAGATGCAAATACAAAAAATAAGGAATGAGAAGGTGATATCACTACTGAACCAAAGAAATAAAGTGTATCAAAAGAAGATACTTTGAAAAATTATATGCCAACAAGAAGGATAATTTAGAGGAAATGGACAAATTCTGAGAAACTCACAAGCAGCCTACTTTGACGAAAAAGAAAGTGATGAACTCAACAGTCCGATTACAAGTAAAGAGACAGACCCATCCATTAAAAACCTCCCACATAAGAAGAGACCAGGACCAGTCGGCTTCACAGGTAAATTCTACCAAACATTTTGGAAAGAGCTAACACCAATCTTCCTTAAGCTCTTCCAAAAAATAGAAGTAGAAGGAACATTGCCTAACTCATTCTATGATGCTAACATTACCCTAACACCAAAGCCATACAAAGATACCACAAGAAAGAAAAATTAGAGACCAATCTCTCTAATGAACCTAGATGCTAAAATCCTCAACAAAATACTTACTAATCACATTCAACAACATATCAAAAGAATTATACACCATGGCCAAGTGGGTTTCATCCCGGGTATGAAAGGATGGTTCAACATAAGAAAATCAATCAATGTAATACACCACATAAACAGATTGAAAGAAAAAAGTCACAGAATCATCTCTATAGATGCAGAAAAAGCACTCGACAAAATAGAGCACTCTTTCCTGATATAAACACTGCAAAAGATAGGAATAGAAGGAAACATTCTGAAACTGATAAATGATATATATGAAAAACCCAAAGCTAACTCATCTTTGATGGTGAAATCCTAAAAGCTTTCCCTCTGAGATAGGGAACAAGACAAGGATGCCCACTATCACCACTCCTATTTAACACGAGCACTGAGGCAAGAAAAATATATAAAAGGCATCCAAATTTGAAAAGAAGAAGTAAAAATTTCATTGCAGACAACACAATCCTATACAGAGAAAGCTTTAAAAAATCTACAACAAAGCTTCTAGAACTTATAAAGGAGTTCAGTAAAGTCGCAGGCTATAAAATCAATGCTCAAAAATCAGTAGCATTTCTGTACACCAGTAACAAGAAATCTGAGGAGCAAATCAAGAAAAAAATACCATTTACAAAAAGAACTAAATGAATCAAATATCTAGCAATGAATTTAACTAAAGATGTAAATGATTTATATAGACAAAACTACACAACACTGTTAAAGAAATCAAAGAATACTTAAATAAATGGAACAATATTCCCTGTTCATGGATAGGAAGACTAATCATCTTCAAGATATCTATCTCACCCAAACTAATCTACAGATTTAATGCAATCCCAATGAAAATCAAACTGTATTTTTTAAGGAATTGGAAAAATTAACTACAAAATTTATTTGGAAGGGTAAGAGGCCTTGAACTTCCAAAGATAGACTGAAAAATAAAAATGAAGTTGGAGGTATCACACTACCTGACTTTAAAGCATACTACAAAGCTACAGTGGTCAAAACTGCATGGTATTCACACAAGGATAGACATACTGACCAATGGAACTGAATTGAGAATTCTGATATAGATCCTCACATATACAGGCATCTAATATTTGATAAGGCCACCAAGCCCACTCAGTTGGGAGAGAATGGCCTCTTCAACAAGTGGTGCTTGGGGAACTGGATATCATATCCAAAAGAATGAGAGAGGAACACCATCTCACACCTTATACAAAAATGAACTCAAGATGGATCAAAGATTTAAATATAAGAGCCAAGAACATAAAGACCTTGGAAGATAATGTAGGAAAGCATCTACAAGACCTTGTAATAGGAAATGGTTTCATGAACTTCACACCCAAAGTATGAGCAGCAAAAGGAAAAATAGATAAATGGAATCTCCTCGAAATTAAAATCTTTTGCACCTCAAATGACATTATCAAGAAAATAATAAGGCAACCTATCCAATGGGAGAAAATATTTGGCAACCACATATCTGATAGGAGCATAATATCCTGCATATATAAAGAAATCCTCTACCTTAAAAATAAAAAGACAAACAACCCATTTAAAAAATGGGCAAGTGACCTGAAAGACAGTTCTCCAAGTAGGAAATCCAAATCGCTAAAAAGCAAATGAAAAAATGCTCGACCTCGCCAGCTATTGGGAAATACAATAAAAACTATAATGATATATCATCTTACACCAATTAGAATTGTGACTATTAAAAAAAACAGCAGACTACAAGTGTTGGAGACGATGTGGAAGAATGGGAACACTCATCCACTGTTGGTGGGATTGTGGAATGGTCCAGACACTGGGGGGACAGTTTGGTGGTTCCTCAAAAAACTAACTACAGATATTCTGTATGATCCAGCGATTCCACTACTGGGTATATACCCAGAAGAATTGAAAGAAAAGATACGAACAGATATATGCACACCAATGTTCATAGTGGCATTGTTCACTATTGCCAAAAGTTGGAATCAACCCAGGTGCCCATCAATACATGAATGGATGAACAAAATGTGGTACATACATACAATGGACAATTACTCAGCTGTAAGAAGGAATAAAGTACTAACACACAGGATAACATGGATGAATCTTGAAGACCTTATGTTGAGTGAAGCAAGCCTGGCATTCAAGGATGAACAGGACATGACCTCACTGATATGAATTAAGGACATTGAGCAGTCTCAGAGAGCTCTAGTCTGAAAGATATGTTTACAAGAAGAAAGAGAAGAGAAGGTTGTGTGCCATTACCCATACAGACATAATGTATGGTAAAGTGATATAATGTAGTTGTGTATTGAAGGGATAGGACAGGTGGCTAGTAAGATTATTGGGTTTGGTCATGCAGAATTGACAGGTAGGTAGTTTGGGAAGCATGGGTTAGAATACCCAGGATACTGGGGGGAGAGATGGGAGAGGGACCAGTTGAACACTTGTGATTTGTGGGTATGAGGTTGAAAGTACAGAGGTGTGGGAATGCTTTTATGGCAATATGTCAAAGAAGGGTCACTCATTTAAGGTCTTGGTTGGGGGGAGCATTCAGGACAGGGCACACCTGGAGCAGGCTTCTAGGGAGTGTGTGAGTGTTCATCCTGTCATAATGTGTTGTATCAGTTGGTGGAGACCCACATACTGAGTGGAAAGGAGTTGGACTTCCATCTTTGGAGGATCGATTCGCTCAGAAAGTGACAGGTGGTCATCTCTCAAGAGCAAGGATGGTTCCTAATAGGGGAGTACAAACCAGTGTGTCAAGTCTTATTGTTGGATGTAACTATGAATCTTGTCACCAAACGAGTCAAGCCAGGGATTTGTCATGCACCCTGGGGGGATGGGGAGGGAGGAATAGGTCAAACAGGGGTATTTAGTGGTCAGTAGAAATGTTCTTCATTATCATACTGTGATGGACACAAGACATAGTAAATATCATTAAATTTTATAAAAGTGTACGGTCTAAAATATAAACCATAGTGTAACCATTGACAATATTTAGTGGCTATGTTTCACTATTTGTATATCAGTTATAACAATGTTGTCATCCACATATAAAAAGATTTTAATATGGGGTGAGGAAAGGGAGAGGAGTTTGGGTACATGAGAGTCTTTTGTCTTCTGTGTGTAACTTTGTTGTGACCTAAAACTTCTTTGAAAATAAAATGAAAAATTATGAGACACTGGGGAATGAGAGGGGAAAGGTGCCATGGCACAGACTGGATACCAGATATTGCAGTGAAAAAAGGCAAAATGTCAAAAAAATTTCTTTTTTAATTTTTAAAATATTTTTCATTTTTTAAATATCCCAATCCTTTAATTTTATTTTACTTTTAGGATTTTTTTTAAGTTTTCATGTATTTCATCTCTTACAATAAACTTATCATTATTATTTCATTTTTCTATTAATTGTATTTGGCTATTATATTGGCTTCATCTTTAAAGAAGCTTTGGATTACAGAAGGGTTACAACTGAAGTGGGGGGGGATTGTTCATGGATGGTGTCAGGGATGGGTGCTTCATGGGAGGAAGCTCACCTGATCATACATATAAGGTATTTAAAATTATTCTTATGTTCACGGGGTGTTGTCACAGTGGTTGGAGAATCACGCAATAAATTAGAGAATACTAAATACCCATCCTGGAGAGATCTGCCACATTCTCCAAAGGAGAAGCAACAATCCCCCACTTGCAGGGGCAGTGTCTGGTGAAGGAGGATGATCCATTGATGGGACCTTGATATTGATGACAAGCCTTATGAGTCTTTCCTCATGAAATTGAAACTTTGCCTATTGTTATGAGGTGCCTAAGTGTTGTCTCCTGAGAGCCTCCTTGTTGCTCAAATGTGGCCGCTCTCTAAGCTAAACTCAGCATATGAATGCATTACCTTCCTCCCACAGTGGGACATGACACCCAGGGATGAGCCTCCCTGGCACCAAGGGATTATTATCAAGTGCCAACTAGCAATATGACAGGAAAAAGGCCTCAAATAAAAGGTGGAAAAGGTAAAGACAAATGAGTTCATATGGCTAAGAGACTTCAAATTGAATCGAGAGGTCATCCCAGAGGTAACACTTACACACATATCAGTAGGGCCTCAGAGACTTCCAATGTGGATATCACCCCAAATAGAGGGGCTCCTGAAGGCTCTGGAGACACCCAGGTCCTATGTCAGGGCAGATAGCTCCAGTATTTGGTGCCTTGCTCGTGGGCCCTACTTTGGAATTTGTGCTCCTGAGAGTGACAGAGTTGGAATCAAATATGTCTTCCCTGCACATGGTTAATCTGTCCCTTCTATTCAAACCTATACTTGGTGCTGGAGTTTATAGGTATACATCTAGAGACTGGAGTCTTTGGGCTGTCTGTGTGCCAGCTGGGCCTGGAATCTCAGTGGAGCTGCAACTCCTATTCTACAGCTCAATGGACTTCCCCTGATAGGGAGATGATGATGGACAATGGCCATCCTATGGAATGGAGAGAGTCTGCAGCTGCAGGCAGGATAATCTCATGCATCTTTCCCATGGGATATGAGCCTCCTCTCACTTGGACATGGAGTGGACATCACCTTCTCAGACTCTTCAGGATTGGGGGAAGAGCTATGGACTGGAGTGGACTTACTGGTATTCTGTTATAGATATGTTGTGATCCAAGCAATGGAAGCAATTACAACATTAATGTGGAGCTCATCGCCACTGGACACTCTGGGGGCAGGGAGAACGAAAAGCAGTTGTAACACAGGAGCTTTTTTCGGGACTTAGGAATTGCCCTGAGTGACATTGCAACGACAGATATAGGTCATTTTATATCATCATATACCATGCACAATTGTGTGGGAGAGAGAGTGTGGTCTACAATGTGAACTATGATCCATGCTTAACGGTAATGCCCCAGGATGTGTATATCCATTGCAAGTGATGTGCCTCACTAATGAAGGATGTTTATGTGGGAGGATGTGGGAGGTGTGAGAGGTGGGGCATATGGGAATCCCTATATTTTTTGTGTAACATTTATATAATCTAAGTATCTTTTTAAATTTAAAAAAAAAGTTTATTAAAAAGAAAAGAGTACCATCACATACAAGGAAAGCTCATTAAGATTAAGCACTGATTTCTTATCTGAAACCAGGAGGCAAGAAGGCAGTGGTATGATATAGTTAACGTGCTAAAAGAAAAAAATCTGCCAGCCAAGAATTCTGTACACTGGAATTATGGCATTCAAAACAGAAACAGAAATTCAGAGAGAGGGTCAACAAGAGTCCTACCCTTCAAGAAATAGTAAAGTGAGCTCTTCAGGTTGAAAGAAAAAAAAACAAGAGATAAAGGTTTGGAGGAGATTTTAGTAGAAGATGATTAATAAGAGTAACTAAAAGATAAAAAGACAAATAAAAACAAAATATAACATATATAAACCTAAATTAAAAATGGCTAATGTAAGTACTGCCTTGACAATAATAATATTGAATGTTAATCGTTTAACCTCTTCAAACTAAATACACAGATTAGCAGAAAGGAAAAGGAAATATGAACCATCTCTATGCTGTCTACAAGAAACTCACCTTAGGTCAAGGGACACAAGGAGGTTGCAAGTGATAGGACTGAAAACGACTTCACATGCAAACAATAACCAAAACAATGTGAGAGTAGCTACACTAATATTGGACAAAATAGGCTTTAAATGCAAAACTATTGTAAGAGACCAAGAAGGACACTATAAAATTAATAAAAGGGGGAATAAAGTAAGAAGAAAGAACAATAATAAACATTTATTCACCTAACCATGGTATCCCAAAATACATGAAGCAAACAATGGCAACAATAAGGGGAGAATAGATGCCTCTACAATGACAGTGATGAACTTTAGTACACCATTATCACTATTAGACAGAAATCTCAACAGAGGGTAATAAAGCAACAAAGACCTTGAATAATGTTAGATGCACTAGATCTAGTAGATATATACAGATCATTACACCTAAATACAGCAGAATATATTTTGTTCTTGGGCCTACATGGATCATTCTCCAGGATATTTCACGTGCAGTGTCACAGAACAAGTCTCAATGAATTTGAAATATTGAAATTATGTAAATAATTTCCCTGACACAATGGAATGAAGATGGAAATTAAAAGGTTATAGAGAACCAGAATAGGCACAAACATATGGAAATTAAACAACTCACTATTAAACAATCAGTGGGTTGAGGAGGAAATTCCTAAAGTAATCAATAACTATCTCAAAATGAATCAAAATAAGAACACAAAATGTCAAAACCTATTGGATCTAGCTAAAGCAGTGCTGAGAGGGAAATTTATAGTCATACATGCTTATATGAAAAAAAAAAAAAGTAGAAAGATATACAATCAAGGACCTGACTGCATGCTTGGAGGAGCTAGAAAAATGACAACAATCTAATCCAAGAGTGAGCAGAAAGAAGGCAATAAAAAAGATCAGAGCAGAACTAAATAAAATTGAGAATAAAACCACTTGAAAAATTAACAAAATCAAAAGCTGCTTCTTTGAGAAGATGAATAAATTGATAAAACCTTAGGTAGACTAACAAAGAAAAAGAGAGAAGATGCAAATAAAAAAATTAAAAATGAGAAAAAGGATATCACCAATGATCCCAAAGAAATCTAGAGAATCATAAGGTGATGCTTTGAAAAATTTTATGCCAACAAGGTTGATAACTTATTTGAAATGGACAAATATCTAGAAAACCACAAGCAACCTACACTGATAAAAGAGGAAATAGAACTCAACAGACCCATCAAAAGTAGTGAGATTAAATTTTTCATCAAAAATCTCCCAACTGAAAAAATATCCATTACCAAGTGGCTTCATGGGTGAATTCTACCCATCATTCCAGCTAAAATTAACACTATCTTACTTAAAAGTTTGCAGAAACTACAAATGGAGGGAACATTACCTAACTCATTCTATCATGCCAATATCATCCTAATACTGAATACACATAAAGATGCCACAAAGTAATAGAAACTACAGACCAATCTCACTAATGAACTTAGATGATAAAATCCTCTACAAAATATTTACTAATCATATTCAACAGCACATCAAACAAATTATATACCATGATCAAGGGTATTTTATATCCCTGGTTCAACATAAGGAAATAAGAATGGTTCAACATAAGGAAATAAATCAATGTAATATATCACATTAACAGATGGAAAGAAAACAATAACATAATCATCTCTATTGATACCAAAAAAGCATTTGACAAGATACAGCAACTTTTCTTGATAAAAAAAACAAAAACAAAAACAAAAAAACTTCAAAATTTACGAATAGAAGGAAACATCTTCAATATGATAAATGGTATATATGCAAAACTTAAAACTAACATCATACTCAATGGTAAAATGCTAAAAACTTTCCCTCTAAAATCTGGATTAAGAAAAGGATACCCACTGTCAATGCTTTTATTTAACAATGTGTTAGAAGTCCTTGCTCAAGCACTTAGGAAAGAAAAATAAAAGGCATCTAAATTGGAAAGGAAGAAGTAAAAATTTCACTATTTGCAGTTGGCATGATCCTATACATAAAAAGTCCCTCAAAAATGTGCAACAAAGCTTCTAGAGCTAATAAATGAGTTCAGTAAATTGATAGCCTATAAGATCAACACACAAAAGTATAATTCTGTACACTAATAATGAGCAATGTGAGGGAAAAAAATCAAGAAAAAAATTCTGTTACAATAGAAACAAAAATAATGACATATATAGGAGGAATCATTACTGAAGATGTAAAGGACTTGTACACAGAAAACTACACAACATTGTTAAAGGAAATCACAGAAGACCTAAATAAATTGAAGAATATTCCATGTTCTTGGATTGGAAGATGAAACATGAATAAGATGTCTGTCCTAACCAATTTGATTCACAGATTTAACACAATCCTAATAAAAATTACAAGAGTATTTTCTTACTGAACTGGAAAAGCCAATTATGAAATTTATTTGGAAGGGCAAGGGGCCCCAAATGGAGAAAAATGTATTGAAAAAGAGAAATAAATACAGTGGAATCATGCTACGTGACTTTAAAACACACTACAAAGTTACAGTGGTCAAAACTGCATAGTTTTACCACAAGATAGACTTACTGATCAATGGAACTAAATTGACATTTCTGATATAGTTATATACATATATGGTCAACAGAAAATTGACAAATTCACCAAGCCCACTCAATTGGGACAAAATAGCCTCTTCAACAAATGGGGCTGGCATAACTGGAAACCCATATTCAAAAGAATGAGAGGATAACCATCTCACACCCTATGAAAAAATTAACTCAGGATGGATCAAAGACCTAAATATAAGAGCCAAGACCATAAAGCTCATGGAAGATAATGCAGGGAAGCATCTATGAGATCTTGTAGTAGCAAATGGTTTCAGAAACTTTAAAACTAAAGTATGAGCAAATAAAGTAAAAGTAGATAAATGCCATGTCCTCAAAATTAAAATATATTGTGCTTCAAAGTAGTGCATCAAGAAAGTGATATGTTAACCTATTCTAAGGAAGAATATATTTGGGAATCACTTATCTGATAAGGGTCTAATATCCAGCATATATAAAGAAACCTTACATCACACACATACAAAAAGATGAATAACCCATTTTAAAAATGGGCCAGTGATTTAAATAGACACTTTTCCAAAGAGGAAATACAAATGACTAAAATGTACATGAAAAAATGCTTAACATCACTAGCTATTAGGGAAATGCAAATGAAACTACAATGAGATGTCATATTACACCTATGAGACAAAAAAACTACAAGTTTTGGAGGGGATGTGGAGGGAAGGGAGCATTTATCCATTGCTGGTGGGAATGTAGAATGGTGCAGCCATTGTGAAGGAAGGATTCATAGTTCCTCAGGAAACTAACTATAGAATTGTCATATGATCCAGCTATCACACTGCTGGGTATATTCCCACTAGAATTGAAAGTAGAGACATGAAAAGTTGTATGCCCAAAGATGTTCATAGCATCATTATTTGCTATTGCCAACAGTTAAAAGCAACCCAACGTTCCATCAACAGATGAATAGAAAAGCAAAATGTGCTATATCCGTAAAATGGAATATTTCAATTGTAAGAAGCTATGCAGTATACATACCCATGACAACCTGGATGAATCTTGAAGATGTTATTTTCATTGAAGTGAGCAACTCACTAAAGGACAAATATTTTCTGACCTCACTGATATGACCTAAGTATATTAAGCAAATTCAGAGGGATAGAATCTGGAAGATATGTTATCAGGAGACAGAAAGGAAGGAGGGTGTGGTGAGCCAATGCTCAAGCTGAGCAGAAGCTATTATAAGGTGGAAGGGGGTGGTTTGGTAGTGAATGGGTAATGGTATTTTAGGGATATTACTGTGATCTGGGTGGGGTTTTGGGTTGGACTATCTGTGGAACTGGAGGTAGGGCTGAAGGAAGGAACAGGTGAACTCGGGATTTGTATGTCTGTAGGTGAAGCTACAATTGCGTAAATGCTCATTTGGCAAATATGGAAGGGGATGGTCACTGGTGCAGGGTGTCTTTGGTGGGGGAATATGTGAAAAGTGTTCACCTGGGCATGCTTCTATGGAATATGAACCTGTTCATCTTGTCATAGCATGTTATCTCAGTGGATGGAAACCCAAACAATAAACAAGAAAATATTAAACTCCCTTCCTGGGAGTCCTGATACATTATCAATTAGATGGACAAGTATTTCTCAAGTACCTAGACAGTACCTAATAAAAGAAAACAATCAGTATGTAAAGTCCTCAATATTAATCCATGTAACTGTGAAACGTTCTTGAAAAACTGAAACTTAGTGGTTTCCATAGTTTCAAAGAGGGGGGGAGGGAAAAATAGGTGAAACATAGGGCATTTATAAGACATTGCAAGTGTTCTGCAAAGTTTTGCAATAACAGACACAGGCCATTAAACATTTTGTCAAACCAATAAAATTGTATGCTGTGAAGTGTAACCATAATGTGACCTATTGCCTGTGGTTAGTAGCAATGCTTCAATATTTGTTCATCGATTGTAACAAATGTACCATACTCATGTAAGATGTTATTAATAAGGAGAAATGTTAATAGGGGAAGAAGTGGTGCGGGTGGCTCATATGGGTATCCTCTATATTTTCAATATGTATTTTCTGTAACCTAAAGCTTCTTTGAAAATAAAGTAAAAAAAAAAAAAAAGAATACACTGGGGGAACACACAGAAGAAACAGTATGCATACATAAAAGATATCAGATCTTAAGGTGATGAAAGGCAAAACACAAGAATTTGGGGGGGGGGCTTTTTTTTGGAGAGGTGTGGCAGTTTGATATTATTTATGAATTCCAAAATAGATATAGATTATGCTTTTAAACTGGTCTGTTCTATGATACACTTTGACTAAGTTAAATTAAAGGTTTTAAATTTATTAATTAAATTGATTCAGGGCTTTGATTTGATCACACCAGTAGGGAATGGCTCAGGGTAGGGTTCCCACTCTCTTGGGCTATATCAAGAGGCACTCAATCAAGAAAATTCTCAGGGGAAGATACAAAAGAAGAGAGAGAAATATGTTAGTTTTGATCCTGGATCCTCAGGGGACAGAAGAGGAATTCACGTAATAGTTACAGCTGACCTTGTGAAGAGATCAGAGCAGCTGAGAAGCCCTGAGAGACAAGCCCTATGCCAGCCTATAGCTGAAATGGGAAGAATCTGGGCACACAGAGCCTTAGGGGGAGAAGGAAGGAGAGACCAGGAGAGACCACCCTGGCGTCATGTTTCAAAACATGGCAACAGAGTTTGGTGAGGTATTAACCTTGAGTAGGAATCTTTAGCGTCTTGTAACTATAAGCTTAGGTCTTTTTATCCATTTTGAATTAATATTTCTATATGGTGAGAGATAAAATTCCTTTTTCATTCTTTTGCATATGGATATCCCATTCTCCCTGCACCATTATTCTTACCCAATTGATTGGATTGTCATAAATCAATTGGCCATAGTTATGAGGGTCTCTTTGTGATCTCAGAATTCTATTCTATTTCTCTATACATCTATACTTCTGCCAGTAACATGCTGTTTTGACTACTAGAGATTAGTAGTTTTTTAGGGGGATATTTTTTACATTTTTAAAAATAGTTAATACTTTGTATTTGTGTGGTACTTAAAAAAAATATTTTAAAGGATGCATAGATTACATAAATCTTATACAAAAATTACAAGGATTCCCATGTTCCCCACCTCCCACACCTCCCATAACATCCCACATAAACATCTTTCATTAGTTTGGCACATCTCCTGCAATGGATATACACATCCTGGGGTTTTGCCTATAAGCATGGACCATAGTTCACATTGTAGACCACATTCTCTCCCACACAGTTCTGTATGGTATATGCTGATGTAAAATGGCCTATATCTGTCATTGTTATGTCACTCAGGAAAATTCCCAAGTCCTGAAAAAGGCCCTGCATTACAACTGCTTTGCCCTTCCCTGCCCCCAAAGCACCCAGTGGCCACTGGTTCCACCTCTCTCTTGTAATTTCTTCCATTGCTTGAATCACAATATGTCTACAAGAGAATACCATTAAGTCCACTCTAGTACATTGCTCTTCCCCCAATCCTGAGGAGTTTGGGATGGTGATGTCCACTCCACCTCCAAGTGAGAGGGGGTTCATATCCCATGGATATGATGGATGGGATTATCCTGCCTGCAGCTGCAAGCTCTCTCCATTCCCTGGGATGGCCGTTGTCCATCATCGTCTACTCACTAGGTGACTTGGGTGAGTCCAATGAGCTGTAGAGTCAGAGTTGCAGCTCCACTGAGATTCCAGACACAGCTGGCACATGGACAAGCCAAAGTCTCCAGTCACTGGGAGTACACTGATGAACTCCAGCATCATATACAAGTTTCAATAGAAGGGACTGATGGATCATGTGCAGGGAGGACTTATTTGAGTCCAACTCTGTCACTCTCAGAAGCATAGATTCCAAAGTAGAGCCCATTGATAGGGCATCAATCTCTGGAGCTATCCTCCCACCCCACCAAATAGGACCTGGGTGTCTCTAGAGCCCTCAGGAGCCCCTCTGTGTGGGGTGATATCCACTTTGGTGTTCTATGAGATCCTACTGAGGTGTGCATAAGCGTTACCTCTGAGATGACCTCCTGACTCTCTTTGAAGTCTCTTAGCCACATGAACTCATTTGTCTTTACCTTTCTCCCCTTTTATTCAGGTCTTTTTCCGGTCATGTTGCCAGTTGGCACTTGGTATTAATCCTTCATTGCCAGGGAGGCTCTTCTCCAGGAGTCATGTCCTATGCTAGGGGGAAGGTAATGCATTTATATACTGAAATTGGCTTAGATAGAGGACACATTTGAGCAAAAAGGAGGCTCTCAAGTGGCAACCCTTAAGCACCCCTTAACAGTAGGCTGTTTCAATAACAAGAGCAAAGACTCATAAGGCTAGTCATCAATAACAAGAACCCATCAGTGGACCATCCTCCTTTGCCAGATACTGTCCCTGCACTCGGGGAACTGTTGCTGCTCCCTTGGAGAATGTGGCAGAGCTCTCCATGCTGGGAATTCAGTATTCCCTCATTTATTGAGTGATTGTTTTCCCACTATGACCATGCACCACACCTTGATCATTTGAACATTTTTATATATCTTTCATGTATATTCAGGTGAACTTCCTCCCATGAAACCTCCTTCCCAGACACCCCCCCAACAATGATCCTCTACTTCCCCTGTTGTAACCCTTCTGTGATCTAAACCTTCCTTGAAGATGAAGCCCATATAATAACCAAATACAATTAGTAGGAAAATGAAATAACAATGATAAGCTTAAACATAAGAGATAAAATACATGGAAACCAAGAAAAAAAACTAAAATTAAAATAAAATTAAAGGATTAGGACATTCAAAAAATGGGAAAAAAAAAATTTTGTGATTATTTTTTCCGTTTATCACTGCATTATTGGGTGTCCAGCCTGTACCCCAGCACCTTCCCCCTCTCACTCCCCAGTGTCTCCCAAATTTTCATTTAATTTTCAAGAAAGTTTTAGGTCACAGTAAAATCACACAGAGAATACTAGAGACTCTCATGTACCCAACCTCCTTCCCCTTTCCTCACCCCATATTAAAACCTTTTTTAGGGAAGTGGCTGTGGCTGAATCAGTGGGGCTCCCGTTTACCACATGGGAGGCCCTGGGTTCGGTTCCCGGGGCCTCCTGGTGAAGGCAAGCCCGCCCGCACGGCGTGGTTACCTGACCCAGCGAGCACAAGCAGCAAGGGGGAGATAAATGAATAAATAAATAAAAAATCTTAAAAAATAAATAAATAAATAAATTAAAAAAACAAAACAAACAAACAAAAAAACCTTTTTTATGTGGACGGTAGCATTTTATAACTGATTTAAAGTCAGGAAGTATGAGTCCTCCAAATTTGTTCCTCTTTTTCTACAGTTTCAGCAAAGTAAGCTATTGTAATTTTGATTGGGATTGCATTTAATCTGTAAATCATTTTTAGTAGAATAGATATCCTTGACAATATTTTGTCTTCCAATCCATGAGCATGGAAGTTCCTTCCATTTATGTAGATCTTCTATGAAATCTTTTAGTAATCTTGTTCTTTTTCATGTATAAATGCTTTACATCCTTCATTTAATTTATTCCTAGATATTTTATTCTTTTAGTTGCTATTGCAAATGGATTTTTTCTTGATTTTACCCTCAGATAGCTCATTACAAGTGTATAGAAACAGAACTGATTTTTCCATGTTTACCCTGTATCACACCACTTTGGTGAATTTGTTTATTAGCTTAAGTAGCTTTCTTGTGGATATTTGGGGGCTTTCTATATATAAATAAGGTCATATCATCTATAATTAGATTCACTTCTCCCTATGAAATTTGTGTGCTCTTTTATTTTTATTGCCGAATTGCTCTGCCTAAAACTTCTAGTACAATGTTGAATAACAGTGGGGACAGTGGGCATCCTTGTCTTATTCCAGATCTTAGAAGGAAAGTTATCAGTCTTTCACCATTGAGTATGATGTTAGCTGTGGGTTTTTCATATTTGCCCTTTATCATGTTGAGATAGTTTCATTTTATTCTTATTTTTCTATGTGATTTTATCAAGAAAGAATGCTGGATTTTGTCAAAAAAGCCTTTTCAGCATCATTTGAGTTTTTTCCTTTGTTTTGTTAATGTGTTGTATTACATTAATTGATTTTCTTTTGTTGAAATACCCTTGCATATATGGGCTAAAATCTACTTGATCTTGATGTATAGTTCTTTTATTGTAAACTTCTTTTAATGGGCTGTTGAGTTCAATTTGCAATAATTTATTAGAGGATTTCTGCATCTAGATTCCTAAGAGTAATTGTTTTGAATTATTTTTTCCTCTAGTAACTTTACCTTGCTTTGGTATTAGGGTGATGTTGGCCTCATAGAGTGAGTTAGTGTTCACTCCTGTTCAATGTTTTGGAATACTGTGAGCAGGATTTGTATTAATTCCTAAAATAATTGATTCTTAGAATTGTTTGAATTCAGCTGTGATGCCATCTGGTCCTAGGTTTTTCTTTTTTGGAAGGTTTTTGATGACTGATTTAATCTCTTTTTTATTTCAAAATGTAATTTTTAATCAGTTACAAGTTACTCAGCTAACCCAAGATAATAACAAACATAACAATGAATCTGTTTAATCAGCAGTTACAGTTTCCCTCCTTATTTTTGTTCACTCCTCAATCTTGAGGGATATGGGGTGATTTCCACTCTGACTGCTTCAGACTGAGAAGGGTCATCGATATTATGGTGCACAGGAATGGAATTGTTTGCTTGCAGTTGAAGACACTAATCGCTTCGGGTCTGAGTCTTGTTCATCATTTTGTTAGTTGTCCAGGTCAGGACCAAAAAACTGGAGGTTAGGAGCTGGCCACATATATGCTGGGTTTCAGGGCTCAACTGGCATAGGAACAATATGAAGGCTTTAAGTCTGAGAAATATATCTCACAGGTTACTTGAAAATTATAGGCTAAAATAAAAGAAATAGGAGAATCATGATTTGGGGACTTATAAATAAGTATTTTATGTGGCCATGTGCCTTGCTTATGTTATCTGGACATACCTAGGTTCCTCAGGAGCACTTTTGTTTAAGGGTTTGTTTATTGTGGCAGTTTGTGAAGTCTGGCTGAGACCTCAATAGATATCACTTTGATATCTATTAGTGGTACAATTTCTATTTTATTTAATATGTCCCCCTTTTGATCAAAACCTTTCTCCAAATGCATTGCTGGTTAATACTTGGTAATAATCTCTTTTTGCCAGAGGTTCATACGTGGGAGTCATGTATCATGTTGGGAGTAAGGTAGTGAATATATACACAGAGTTTGGTTCCGTTGAATAAAAAGGGGGTTTTCCGGAGGTAACTATTAGGCATTGATTATAATTATGCTTATAATTCATTAAATTAGGCTTTTTTATTTTTACAGGAATAAGGCTTGTAAGTGCAAATATTAAAGTTCATGGATTGGTTTATTAGCCTGTTTTCTTTTATTAGGCAAGACTTATGTATTCCAGGGCTTTTAACAATCTTATTTGAGAAAGTAGCAGGACTTCCACAGGAGGGAAGTTAAATATTTTGTTAGCTGCTGTGAGGCCTTCTATTCAAAATATTTTTTTATATATTTTCATCACATTTTGTGGTTTCACTCATAAAGGCTCCATATTTTCATGTGATAAAACTTCTCTTTTCATAAGTACCATAATTACTTTTTAAAGATATTTATTTGATAATCTAAATAAGCCAAAAACAGGGATGGTCAACAAGTATGATTGTTACTCATCCTTCAATGAACAGAAAATTGTACTGAATGATGTAAGACATAATACTGAAGAATGTCATCTGATAGAAATTTGAATGGGAGAAATGCCATTCATGAAACTTGAAAATCATGCTTGCTTCATAAGATTTATGAAGTATGCTCTATTAATGATGAAAGGAAGTCAGGTTAAAAATAAACTTGAAACTGTCAAAGATTATTGAAATCACAATAATTGCTATTACATGCAGTTTTCATATAGTTCCCAGCTATTCCCATGCTCCACTGATGTAGTCCTCATGATGGAGCCCTCACATGAAGCAACACACACCTGAGACAGCAAGTTAGCCTCCAAGAAAACCTGGTAAATTAGTCATACAGAGAGTCTACAGTAATGCAAAGAACAAAAAGGAGAGAATAAATTAACAACTTTGTAGAAATCAGACATTTAAAAAATAGATAAAAGGAACCTTCATAATTAAATGATATTTTCATTGAAATAAAATATTCAGCTGATGATGATGTGATACAGAGAATACTAATTATCTAGAAAAAGTTCAAAAACATTTAATAACTTGCAATGCATGGCCTGAAGTGATGTATGTTTGTTTTTAAAGCAGCTATGAGACACAGAATTTAGAAAGTAAAATTGCATATAACAGTAGATCCTGATATAAAATAGGACAGTGAATTATTGAAAAGTAACTACAGCTTTTTTCTATAGAAATCCAAAAAAAATTTTTTGTGTTATATATAGAATATAATAAATTTTAATATAATGAAATTTTGAGCACATTATTTATTGTTCATTTTTATATAAATAACATATTCTGTACTGATTTTGGTCTTTGCATTGTTTTTATACTAGAAAGTTCCAAGGAATGTTACACTTATAGTCTTATTAAAAATGTATTCTTCTTTACTCATTTTTCTTGATTTTTCAAGGTTTACCTGTGTTGTAGAAATGATCATTTTATGTCTGAATAATATACCTTAAAAACATTATGCCAAGTGAAATAAGTCAGACACAAAAGAAGAAATATGGTATGATTCCACTTATATAGGTTATGTAAAATAAGCAAATTCATAAAAAAGTAATTAGATTAGAGGTTTCAGGAACCAGGGGATGGAAGAAGGGTGAACCACATATTTCTTAATGGGTATAAAGTTTCTGTTGTGGTGGATGAAAAAATATTAGTAATGGATGATGGTGATGAGAGCATAACATTACAAAAGTAATTAATGCAAATGGTTTGTAAAATTAAAATGGTTAAAATGAGAAAATTTATGTTCACAATAAAAAATTCAAATATAAAAATATTGAATTTTTAATGTTTTGATTAGAGGAATGTTTACTTTCATGTATTTAGGTCATGGTAATCAAATCACTCTGCAGTATTTTTCAAATAAATGACCTCTCAGTGATTTTCAAATCTATGTCAATTAAATTGTGGATTGTAATACTACTACTACACATGATTCTTCTGATTGTAACTATAAATATTTATTTGATTCATTCACCTTAAAATCCATATAAAGCTTAGAATCAATATTAAGATCAAATCAAATATAACTAAAAATTTAATAACATTGTTATAAAGCTACTTATAATTTAAAAATAATTATACAATATTTTTTAAAATTATTTTTCCAAGAGTTAGCATGATATTATGTCCAAATATCAATTTATGGAATTTTGAATGTTTCTTTATACTAATACTACTAATTATTTTTTAATTAATTCATTTTCAATGTGAATATCTGAGTAATGTCTGACTTTATGCCATAGACAAAGGATATAATGCACAAATTATTTTCTAGGTTTTGCTTTCATTCACCGAAAGAAATCTATTTATGAGTTATGACTTTTTAGTATAGTCTACTTAAGAGGAGATGTAGATAATCTTCACTTAGAGAGCCATAATAGGTATAGAAGTATTGTCAATACTCACCTAAAGATAAACTCTAAATAACCAAAGAAGTATTTTTTAATCAGAGATAAGGAAGTTTTACCCTATGTTTTCTATTGCATTATAGTGATGTTTACATTGAGCTTTGATCCATTTTGAGTTAATTTTTGTATATGGTATGAGGCAGATATCCAACTTCATTGTTTGGTATGTGGATGCCCAGTTGTCCCATCACCATTTGTTGAAAACATTTTTTTTTCATTTTTAAATTTTTTATGTTTATTTTTACAAACACTTCCCTTTCTCTTACTCCACCTTCCCTGGTGACCTCTAATCTGCTTTCTATCTCTGTGAATTCACTATTGTTAGTCATATCTTAGAAGAGATATCATAGAATTTTGGAACTTCATTATATTGCTTCTTTCATTGAGTATATTACAAGGTTCTCCCATTTTTGCAGCATGTCTCATAACTTATTTTCTTTTATAGCTGAAAAATAGTCCATTGGGTACATGTATCATATTTTTTAATAAATTAATTTGTTGATAGCCATTTGTGTTGTTTACAGATTTTCAGTATTCTGTGTAATGCTTCTTTAAACATGAATGTATATATCTGCAATTTTGTTTTCATCTATTTGAGTATATACCTAAAAATGGGGTTGATGGCCCCCCACTTTTATAGCCATTTGTATAATTCATTAGAAATATGTTTATTTAATCCTACTAATTATTGTAACAAATTGCTTTTCTTTTCAAAAACACTTTATTTCTGGTTTTTGATTGCCATTTTTGCACCAAATATGAAAATGCTAATTGTCAGAAGGAAATAATACTATGACCTTAAATTGACCTTAAACACAGGCAAAGTTAGTAATGTCCATCCGATATCTTTGCATGCCACTATTCAGTGTCTTAAATGAATATTTGTGACTATTATATAACCAAAAGCACAAAGACAATCAGTAACACCTGACATTTGAACATTTATTTTTTTGGTTATACAAACGATGCTATTACATGAAAATCCTATTTTTCATGTAAACATGCAGATGCAACTTTGAATGTAGCCATCTATCACTGGCACATTCAGGGTCTTTTCCTTGGTCTCTACTGCCTGTGATGCAAGGCCTAGCTTTATTTCCTGGCCTGTCGTTAGCACCACATAACCAATGTGCTTTCAGGTATAGTTTTACTCAGAGGGATCTCTGGTCCTCACTGGTTAGTACATGAAGTGATACAATTAATTAGGAAGGATGAAATTATGAGAGAGAGGTGAGTCAAAACTGAAGGGACAAATCAAATAAACCTCAGAAATCCAAGAATGAATGACTTTGCCCTATCACAAATGCTGTACACTAATCAAAGCATTTTTGTTGATGTTTTAATGAGATAAGTTTGATCTGTTTTTGAGTATTATATAAATTAAAGCATATGCTTTAATGATTTTGTGTTTGGCTTTTCTTCATTTCATTAGTATATAAGCAACCCGATCTATATGAGTAGACTTTTTTTTTTTTTAATTTTCTTTGTGTATATTTTTCCATTTTAGGAATAAACTACAAATAATTCATTTTATTATTGAATGAAAATCCCATTATTTCCTGTTTCAAGTGACAATTGAATATGTGAAGAATTTTCAAATTCAATAGGGATGAAAAATTATAAGCATAAAATAATAGACACCAATTTGGGCATCAAATAATTTCAAAATTTAAGTGGCATTCTACATGCAGCTGTGAATGGAAAAGGCTTCTTACCAAACAGATAGTGTATTTTAGAATAATGTAATATTATAGGAAGTCAATTTATACTTGTTACCAGGAGATTAAAAATGTTTATATGGATTAAAATATGTTTTTTTATAGAAATTAAATATCTTAATTTATTAGGATATAGATAATTGTTTGAGAAGAGTTAATTATTTAAATATTTATAATCACTAAAATAGTAACCATCATTTCAAATAATAGGATATATATATATATATATATAATTTTTTTTACATTGTCAAAATAGCATTGAAATGTGAAAAAATATATTTTCTAAGAAATTTTACTGATTTAATATCTTAGCTTGTCTTGCCCTGGAGTGCAATCTAAGAAGGGTCTTTACACAGATAATTGATGTGTTGAAGTTATTTCTGGGAATAGGAGTGGAAACTGAGAAGAGTGAAACAACACAATAAGACAGGAGGGAATGACAATCCAAGGATTAATTATTGATCTGGTTAGTGCTGTAGGGAGCTGTAGGAAGCAAAAAATAAAAAATAAAAATAAAATGAATAAAAATGAAATTGTTTCCACGAAATGCATGAATATTTAGAAGGAAATTAGAAGAAAACTTCAATTGGGAATAGATAAAATCAAGGTTGGAAGAGTAAATTCAAAATAAGAAATTTACATTTAAAAGAATCACATTTAAATTTAGAACAAATTGGATGTAGATTTAGTTTGTTAACAATTTTGTAGAAATTTATAAATAAATTTATGTAAAGCTTAAAATATGTAAATACTTGCTAATCATATTCAACAACACATTAAAAGAATTATACACTAGGACCAAGTGAGTTTCATTCCTGTTATTCAAGGATAGTTCAAGAAAGAAATCAAACATTGTAATACACCACATTGACAGATCAAAAGAAAAAATTATATGATCTTCTGTATTGATGCAGAAAAAGCATTCAATAACATACAGCAACCTTTCTTGAAAAAACACTCCAAAGATTGGAAAAAAAGGAAACTTCTTCAACATTATAAAGGGTATATATGAAACAGCTAGAGCTAGCATAATATTGAATGTTGAAATGTTAAAGGCTTTCGTTCAATGATGAAATGCTAAAAGCTTTCTCTCAATGATGAAATGCTAAAGGCTTTCCCTCTAAGATCTGGAACAAGACAAGGATGCCTACTGTCACTGCTATTATTTAACATTGTGTTAGAAGTACTTGCTTGAGCACATAGGCAAGAAAAAGATATAAAAGGCACCTAGACTGGAAAGGAAGAAGTAAAAGTTTCACCATGTGCAGATGACATGATCCTATACATAAAAAGCCTTAAGTAATGAACAACAAAGCTTCTAGAGGTGATAAATGAGTTCAGTAAAGTGGCAGGTAAAAGATCAACATGCAAAAATCAGTAGCATTTCTATACACCAATAATGAGCAATGTGAGGAGGAAATTTTTTTTTAAATTCCATTTACAAGAACAACTAAAAGAATCAAATATGTAGAAATAAGCCTTAACTAAAGATATAAAGGACTTGTATCAGAAAACTACATAACATTGCTAAAGAAAATAAAAGAAAACCTAAATAAATTGAAGAATATTCCTAGTTCACTGGAAAACTAAACATCATTAAGATGTCTGTCTTACCCAAATTGATCTGCAGATTTAACACCTTCACATTAAAAATTACAATATATTTTTTACTGAAACACAATAGCTAATTATGAAATTTACTTGGAAGTGCAAGGGACCCTGAATAGCCAAAGACATATTGAAAAAGAAAAATGAAATTGGAGGAATCACAGTTCCATTCTTTAAAATATACTACAGGAAAGCAGATGTGGCTCAAGCAGTTGGCCTCCTGCCTACCACATGGGAGATGCCAGGTTTGGTTCCTAGTGCTTCCTAAAGAAGCAGGGCAAGACAGTGAGCTGATGCAATGGTCTGGTGAAGCAAGATGACACAAGATGATGCAATGCAGAGAAACATAATGAGAGACCCAACAAGCAGGGAGTAGAGGTGACTCAAGGAATTGGGTGACTCCCTCCAAAATGGGATGTCCTGGATTCGGTTTCTGAAGCCTCCTAAAAAATATGAACACACAATGAATGGACACAGAAAGCAGAGAGCACAAAAAATGAAGGGGGCTGAAATAAATAAATGAACCAAAAACAAAAACACCAAAAACATACTATAGAACTACAGTAATCAAAACTGCAAGGTATTGGTACAAGAATAGACATAATGAGCAATGGAACAGAATTGAGAGATGTGATATAGATCCTGACATATACAGTCAGCTGATATTCAACGAGGCCACCAAGTCAACTCAACTGAGAAAGAGTGGCCTCTTCAAAAATTGGGGCTTGGAGAACTGGACATTTATATCCAAAGAATGAGAGAGGGTCACCATCTCATGCCCTATACAAAAATTAGCTCAAGATGTATGAAAGATCTAAATATAAAAGCCAAGAGCATAAAGGTCCTAGAAGATAATGTAAGAAAGCATCTGTAAGATCTTTTAGTAGGAAATGGTTTCACAAATTTTATACCCAAACCACAAGCAACGAAATTAAAAATAGGTAAATGGGACCTCCTCAAAATTAAAATTTTTTTAAGTAAACCAGTCATTGAAGGACAAATAGTACATGAATTAATTGATATGAGTTAAACAAATTAAGCAGACTCACAGAGCTAGAGTCTGGAAGTTAGGTTTACTGGAGAAAGGGAGTAGAGTGTGGTGAGCCAATGCCCATATAGGCAAAATCTATGTTAAGGTGGAAGGATGTGTTGTGCAGTGGATGGGTTTGAGAGTGGTATAGTGAAGTGATTGGGTTCAGTGGTGCTGGTCTGTTAGGGGGAGTAAGATTGGGAGTTGGGTTGAACTATCCATAGAAATGGGGGAGGGTTAGAGGAAGGAGCAGGTAAACTCCGGTGATTTGCAGGTCCATGGTAAAAACTACAATTTTGAGAATGTTCTTTTGTCATATATGTCAGAGGAGTGGTACTTGTGTAGGGCTTCCGGTGTGGGAGGATAGATGGCATAGGGAAAACCTGGGACATGTTTCTGTGGAATATGTAATTGTTCATCTTACCATAGCCTGTTATCTCAGTGGGGGAAGAAGCACAAAATAAACAAGAAAATATTAAACTCCCATTCCAGGAAGTCCTAATATGTTCTCAATTAGAGGGGCAAGAATTCCTCAAGAAAATAGGCAGTGCCTAATAAAAGAAAAGACATATATGTCAAGCCTTCAGTAGTATTGCAAGTAACTAAGAAACTTATTCTTCAAAAATTGAAACTTAGAGGTTGCCATAGGTTCTGAGGGAAGAGGGAGGGAAGAATAGAATAGATGGAACATAGGGCATTTTTAGGGCATTAGAATTGTTCTGCATGATCTTTCAATAATGGACACAGGCTATTTTAACTTTCATCAATATCTGTAAATGTGAAAGTTTCAAAATGTAAACCATAATGCAAAACACTGACCATGGATAGTTGCAATTCTTCAGTATTTGTACATCAATTGTAACAAATGTACCATCCACCTGTAAAATGTTATTAATAGGAGAGTGTGGAAAAAAGGGGAGGGTGTTGGGTATATGTGAATCCCCGATATTTTCTATGTGACTTTTCTGTAAGCTAATGCTTCTTTGGAGATAAAATTTTAAAAATAAGACTTTGGGGGAATATACGGAAGAAATTGTCACAGTACATGCAAGACAATGGATCTTACAATGATGAAAGATGTCTAAAAATATTTTATATCAATGTTTTTATTTTCTGTGTTTTATTTGCTATTTTTATTTATTATTTCATTTCCTTATTAATTTTATTTAGCTTTTTGTTTTTGGAGAGGTTTTGGATCACAGAAGGTTCACAATTGTGGCAAAGAGGATCACTGGTGAGGGGTGTTGGTGTTGGGTAGATGTGTAGGGAGGCATGCAACTGAGGCATGCCTCTAGGGCATTTGAATATGTTCAACTGTTCATATGGCATTGTCTCCATGGGTGGACATGCACACAATAACCAAAAGAATATTGAATTCTCATCTTGGGGTGTCCTACTACATTCTCTTATTATGGTAAGAAGACCCTGAGTAAAAGGCAGTGCCTAGAGAAGGATGACAGACCATTATGCCAGGTTCTTGATATTGATGATACTACTTATGAACTTTTTCTTGTGAAATTGAAACTTAGCTTAGTATTATATAATGTTTAAGAGTTATTAATAGTTCCTTAAAGCTTCCTTGTTGCCCAAAGGTGGTCTCTCTCTAAGCCAAACTCAGCATATAAGCATACTATATTCCCCCACCTGGTGTGACATGACTCTCACTGATGAGCCTCCCTGGCATGGAGGGATAATTATCAAGTGCCAACTAGCAATGTATCCTGAAAAAGACCTTGATCGAAAGGGGGAAATATTAAATAAAAATGAATTTTTATAGCTAAGAGCTTTCAAAGTGAGTGGAGATGTCATTCCAGAGGTAATACTTATGCATGACTCAGTAGGATCTCATTGACTGCCAAAGTAAACAGTGCCTCAAACAGCAGGGCTCCTGAGGGCTCTACAGACATCCAGACACTATAAGCAAGGCAGACAAGCTCAGGAATTTGGCACCCTGTCAGTGGGCCATACTTTGGAATTTATGCTCCCCAGTGTAACAGAATTAGATTCATTTATAATTTCCCTACACAAATTTTTAGGATTTTGTAGTTTCTAGAAATGTGACTATGATATACTCTTATCTTTTCTTTTTCAATGTGCACTGTGTAATGATGGTTATGTGATTTGCATCCAATATCATTAATACTATAATTGTTGATATATAATAAGTGATTGGTAACATCTGCTAAAATATATATTAGGCTCATAATTTCTCTCAAAAACTGTTCTGAATGTAATATTTCTAAGGCCACATTATAGAATTCAATGCTTTTGTAAAACTCTTAGCACCCTGAGCTTATAAAAATATTCAACAATATAAAGCAATGAAAGAGAAAAAATCACAAATTTAGAATATTCATTTTAATTTTAACTACTGCAAGAATAAAATGGAATAAAACACTGTTAACTGAAATAAAATATGTTAATTTTGAAACTGTCGTTACTGTCACAGGTAGGAGAAAGATTGATATTGGTGATCATGAATGGGAATAGATCAATATTCCCTAAACCTGGAACATGTTGCTATGACTATAATATAGAAGATTACCACTAGATTGGAAATTGCCAAGATATGCCTAAAACTTCAGATGCATTTAATATTCTGAAAGGGCTCCTATCTAGTAGCAACTGTGGACTCATAGAAACATAATTTTAAAATATATGATTTGATATGCCAGAGCAGTTAATGGAGTCAAGGATACTCTAGACATTTAAATCTTTGAGGCCATTATTCCACCAAACATTTTGACAAGGGCCACCTTCATGTCCCTGTTTCTCAGGCTGTAAATGACAGGATTCAGGGTGGGAGGTAATATAGAGTAAAACATAGATGCAAAGATGTTCAGTGATGATGGGGATTTTGAGGTGGAACCTAAATATGTAATGAATCCAGAAGACAGCAACAAGGTCATGCAGGTGGAGAAAGATTTAAACCTGCCTTGAGTAGATGAAATCATAAAAACAGTGGAGAAAATGTGAACATAGGAAATAATCATTAAAATTAAACATACCAAGCCCAAACAAAAAGTAGCAATAATAAATGCATATTCTAAATTATTTTCTCTATAACAGGTAAGTATAACTAATGGTGGAATATCACAGAAGAACTGATGCATTATGTTGGACCCACAGAACCTGACAGAGAACGTACCTGCTACATGAGTGGAGCCATAGACACATCCACTGAACCATGATGCTATCACCTTTTGCACACAAGAGCTCAAATTCATAACCGCCTCATAGTGCAGAGGATGGCAAATGGCAGCATAGTGATCATAGGACATCAGTATAAGCAGGGCAAACTCTGTGCCAGAGCAAAATACCAAAAAGAAAACCTGTGAGGCACATCCATGGAAAGAGATGGAATAACTCTTGGTCAGGGAGTTCATGATGGATTTAGGAACAGTGACAGAAATATAGCAGATATCAAGGAAGGACAAATTCTACAGGAAGAAATACATGGGGACTTGGAGTTTCTGGTCAATGATGGTGAGAGTGATAATGAGATTCCCCATCATTGCTGCCAGGTAAATGATGAAGAAGAGTGTGACATAGAGTCTCTGTAGCAAACAATCATCAGGAAATCCCATGAGCATGAACTCTGTTATGATGATGGTATTGGTAAATTTCTCAGGCATGCTGATTCTTGTCTGTGGAAACATAAGAAAAGTGATAATTACCTCATTCAAATACATCCTTAGAATCTTCATTTTTCCTTTAATTCTACCAATGATCCTTTGCTGTTCTGAGGAACATATTCAAGGACATCAGAATAGCCCCCTCAATACCCCAGAGCAAATTATATGTTATATACCATAAATTCTTTACTCCTGCAAAGTAATTTTTATTAAGTGTATGACACTTTGGCATATTTTGTCAAAATTTTTAAAAAACTAGGCACTTAAAATCTTAGCATTTTTAAATAGTTAAAATACAATTCAATTTTTAAACACTCAAATCTGAGTGTGCTCTTCCTTTGCATATCTATGCACCAACGGTTTGCTTCAGATTGAGTGGAATAAAAACATTAAAGGAAAATAATTCTTCTATGTGGTTTATATGGAATGATAATTCAGGTCTCTTTTTTATTTCATTGTGCATCATTTTTATGTAAGTGATGGGAATTTCATAATAAACCCAATTGGCCTATGAAACATATTCAAATTTCTCATTGGGTTGAGCTGATATGTCACAGAATGAATCAAAACTAAAAACCCTTGAAAATGAATTTCTGTGCACTTTTATTATTGTGAATTATCATATCTGAAATGTATGACCTATCACTGGAGTGCAAAGTGTGGGCAGATTTTAGACTCAAAGTTATTTAGTGGCTAGAACAATATTTACTATTTAAAAAGCTTCCAGTTTCGTGTGGAATGGGTATTTCTATTATCACTCAATGTTGGCTACAATAAAGAAAACAGCACAATCAAGGTAACATTACAACAATGAGATTAATTGCTCAATAATGGATTTGAATGTCAGACCATATTTGCTTCAGGCTGTGGGTTTCGTTTTGAATTGCTCCTTTTTCTTATTTGAGACTCAGGTTGGAAGAGCAGTAGCTATCTAGAATATATATTTCATAACAGTTTTAGAAGCTATCTGAGAAGGAAGTGGGAAACAATGCTTTGTAGGTATTTGGCACACTGCTACATTAGCTCACAGTCAATTGGCTAAAGCAAGGTGCATGGCCAAACTAAAATCTATGGGATAAGGAAGCGTGGAGTAGGGAAAAAGTAGACAACATTGTTTGATTAATAGTCTATGCAAGAGGAAAGTTTAGAATTTATTTTACACCTAAGTAGTGGGGCTAATCCAGCTGTCTTGAAAATTATTGAAGAGGGCTCCTCTTTAGATTACATGAATTGTCCTTATGCTTTTTAGAATACATTTTGCTGAGGTCCCTTAATTTGGATTAAGACTTCATATTTTTTCCCACAAAACAAGGATAAATTGTATTTAAAATGTTTAAATTATAATGGAGACCTCATTACAGAAAATATGCCAATTTTTGCATAAGTTAATGAAAACTGTGTTAAAAATTTTGCAAACCCAGAGTTCTAAGCCAGTAGATAATATGGCATATGTCAGAACCATATTCCTTAGAATTGTATTTGTTCATGAAATAAAGGAAGAGACTGAATGGTTTGAAAATGTTATTTGATTTTGCCATTATAAAAGGAATAGTGAAAGAGTGAATAAAAAGAAAAGTCTGAAGAGTAAACTAGAGGAACTAGGGGTATTATTTTAGGGAAGGTTTGCAAGCTTGAAAGACAGGATAAGATGACATGAAGTGCAAATTGAGCTCTCCATTACCATTATAGACACATATAAAAGTTAAACAGGGAAATAAACACTTTTCACAATTCTTAAATAGTATATTAATAAGTTGGAGATGATTAGATGGTTACTAGATCAGATGTGATGAAGGGGGTCAAGGTGTCTAAAAAGAGTCTACTGGGGAAAGAAAAACAACTATCTTAACTTCCTTGTGAGTAAAAGTTTCCTGGAGAGGACTGAGAAGCATTCAAGTGAGAATAATACCAGTTAGGAACTTCTCTCTAAAGACTGTGATTGGAAACCTGAGAGTTTACAGAAAATTTAGGTCCTTTGAGTCTTACAAAATACTCAATGAGCTAATGAATGAGTTTCAAGGTGATATGGCAATTAAAGTTGGGCAAAATATCACCTAATGATAGGAAGAGTTAATATGGATTATGTGGCTAGACAAAACTTGATGTTGAGTAATACTTATTGACTTTTCAAATTCTGTGCTCTGAGGCATTCAAGTTAATGTAAGTGACATAATATCTCCTATTTTTGAGAAATCTCTGTTTAAAATTTAACAGGCCAACTAGTTGTCCCTGAGTGACACAGAACAATAATCATCATAAGGAGGAGGAGCCACAAGAGGATGGGGATAAGGGGTCTTTGAACTTGCATCTTCTTTTTCAAGGGGAAGAAATTGCCTCTCAATGATTTTAGCAAATTGCTTCTTTTTTAATTAAAATTTATTTTAAAATTCAGATACAGTAGTATTCAATACTTTTTGGCATACAGTTTTATGAATTTCACATATGCACAGGTTCTTGTGTGGGTTTTTGCCAATTCTATTCATTTTCAAACATTTACAAAAAAATATTTTGACCAATTCTTCACAAAATAATCCTCAGCTTTCCATTCTCTAACCTCATTCTCTTTTCTGGTGACCTGTATTTTAGCTATGAACTCCATGAGTTTGATCATTTTATTCAGTTCATAATAGCAATAGTTAGTTTTTCCAGTTCCTTAAAAAATACAGTGTTGATTTTTATTGGGATTCCATTAAATCTGTAGATTCATTTGGGTAGGATAGATATCTTGATGATGTTTAGTCTTCCTATCCATGAATAGGGAATATTCTTCCATTTGTTTAAATCTTCTTTGATTGCTTTTTTTCCCAATGTTCTGCAGTTTTCTGAATACACATGCTTTACATACCTGGTTAAATTAATTCCTACTTATGTGAGATTTTTTATATTGCAACTGCAATTTTTTTCTTATTTCCTCCTCAGATTGTTCATGACTGGTGTATAGAAACAACATTGATCTTTGCATGTAAATCTTGTATCCTGCCACTTTACTGAAGTAATTTCTTAGCTCTAGTAACTTTGTGATAGATATTTTCAAATTTTCTAATAAGATCATGTCAAGTGATAATCATGAGAGATTACTTCCCTTTTCCAATTTGTATGCATTTTATTTCTTTATCTTGCCTGATATGTCTAGATAGAACTTCTAGAAAATTGTTCACTAAGAGTGGTGATGGTGGGCACACATGTCTTGTTCACAATCTTAGAGGCAATGGTTTCAACCTTTCCCCATTGATTATGACATTGGCTGTGGATTTTTATATATGCTCTTTATCAGGTTGAGGAACTTTCATTCTATCTTTATCTTCTTTTTTTTTTTTTAGATTTTATTTATTTATTCATTTATCCCCCCCCCCTTGCTGCTTGTGCTCACTGGGTCAGCTAACCACGCCGTGCGGGTGGGCTTGCCTTCACCAGGAGGCCCCGGGAACTGAACCCGGGGCCTCCCATACGGTAAACGGGAGCCCTACTGATTGAGCCACAGCCGCTTCCCTATCCTTATCTTTAACAATGTTTTTTTGAAGAAAGGATGCCAAATTTTATCAAACGCCTTTTCTTTGTCAACTGAGATAATCTTATGTGTGTTTTTTTAAGTCTTTTGAATTGTTAATGAGTGTATTATATTGTTTGATTTTCTTGGTTGAAGCACAATTGCATGCCAGGAATAAAATCCACTAAATTGTACTGCATAATTATGATAGAAGCTGTTGGATTCTATTGACAAGAATTGTGTTGAGAAGTACTTTAGAGAGATTAGTCTGTAATTTTCTTTGCATTATCTTTATTTGGCTTTGGTGTCAGGATTATATTGGCTTCATAAAATGTGTTGGGCAACAAGGCACCCAAATACAGCAGGATTTACATTCTTCTCCCGTGCACATGGATCATACTCCAAGATAGATCACATGTTAGGCCACAGAACAACTCTCAATAAATTCAGAAAGATTGAGATTATACAAAGTAATTTTTCTGATCACAATGGAATGAAATTGAAAATCACTAACTTCCAGAGAAACAGGTTAGGCACAAAGATATGGAAGTTAAACAACACACTCTTAGACAAACTGGATATAGGAGGAAATCTCAAAAGAAATCAGTAACTACCTTGAGACTAATGAAAATGACAACAAAATATATCAAAACTTATGGGATGCAGTGAAAGCTGTCCTGAGAGGAAAGTTCATAGTGATAAACGCATATATTAAAAAAGAAGAAAGAACTAAAATTGGAGACCTAACTGCACACTTGGAGGAATTGGAAAATCAACAACAAACTAAACTTAAGGAAGTAGAAAGAAGGAAATAACAAAGATTAGAGCAGTATTAAATGAAATAGAGAATAAGAAAGCACTAGAAAAAATAAACAAAACCAAAAGCTGGTTCTTCATGAAGATCAATAAAATTGAAAAACCCTTAGCCAGACTAACAAAGAAAAAGAGAAAACAGATGCAAATACACAAAATAAAGAATGAGCAAAGGGATATCACTACACACACAGAAATAAAGAGTATCATAGGAGGATACTTTGAAAAATTATATGCCAACAAGAATGATAATTTAGAGGAAATGGACAAGTTTCTAGAAACTCTCAAAAGCCTACATTGATGAAAGATGAAATTGATGTACTACACAGTCCAAGTACAAGTAAAGAGATAGACATCAAAAATCTCCCAACTAAGAAAAGCCCAGGACCAGATGGCTTCACAGCTGAATTCTACCAAACATTCCAGAAAGAGCTAACACCAATGGTTCTTAAGCTCTTCCAAAAAATAGAAGTAGAAGGAATATTGACTAACTCATTCTACGATGCCAATATTACCCTAATAGCAAAAACAAAGATACCACAAGAAAGGAAAATTACAGACCAATTTATCTAATGAATCTAGACACTAAAATCCTCAACAAAATACTTCTTGCTAATCATATTCCAAAGCATATCAAAAGAATTATACACCATGACCAAGGGGGTTTCATCCCGGGTATGCAAGGATGGTTCAATAAAAGAAAATCAAACAATGTAATACACCACATAAACAGAATGAAAGAAAAAAAATCACAGGATCATCTCTATAGATGCAGAAAAAGCATTCGACAAAATACAGCATTCTTTCCTGATAAAAACACTGCAAAAGATAGGAATAGAAGGAAACTTTCTGAATATGATAAAGGGTATATATGAAAAACCCAAAGCTAATATAATCTTCAATGGTGAAATCCTAAAAGCATTCCCTCTGAGATCAGGAACAACACAAGAATGCCCCCTATCACCACTCCAATTTAACATTGTCTTAGAAGTACTTGCTCAAGCACAGAGGCAAGAAAAGGATATAAAAGGCACCCAGATTGAAAAAGAAGTAAAAATTTCATTATTTGCCGACGACATGATCCTATACATAGAAAGCCCTGAGAAATCTGCAACAAAGCTTCTAGAACTTATAAAGGAGGTCAGTAATGTCACAGGCTATAAGATCAATGCTCAAAAATCAGTAGCATTTCTGTACACCAATAACAAGCAATCTGAGGAGGAAATTTTAAAAAATACCATTTACATTAGTAATTAAAAGAATGAAATACTGAGGAATAAATTTAACTAAAGATGTAAAGGACTTATATACAGAAAACTACACAACACTGTTAAAGGAAATCAAAGAACACTTAAATAAATGGAAGAATATTCCCTATTCATGGATAGGAAGACTAAACATCATCAAGATATCTATCCTACCCAAATGAATCTACAGATTTAATGGAATCCCAATAAAAATCAACACTGTATTTTTTAAGGAATGGGAAAAACTATCTACAAAATATATTTGGAAAGGTAAGAGGCCCAGAATTGCCAAAGACATATTGAAAAAGAAAAGTGAAGTGGAGGTACACATTACCTGACTTTAAAACATACTACAAAGCTACAGTGATCAAAACTGCATGGTATTGGCACAAGGATAGACCTACTGACCAATGGAACCAAATTGAGAGTTCTGATACAGATCCTCGCATATACAGTCATCTGATATTTGACAAGGCACCAAGCCCACTCAGTTGGGAGAGAATGGCCTCTTTAACAAGTGGTGCTTGGAGAACTGGATATCCATATTCAAAAGAATGAGAGAAGAATACTATCTCACACTTTATACAAAAATCAACTCAAGATGGGTCAAAGATCTAAATACAACAGCCCAAACCATAAAGACCTTGGAAGATAATTTAGGGAAGCATCTACAGGACCTTATAATAGGAAATGGTTTCATGAACTTCACAACCAAAGCACAAAGCAGCAAGAGAAAAAAATAGATAAATGGTATCTCATCAAAATAAAAAAACTTCTGCACCTCAAAGGACATTATTAAGAAAATAAAAAGGCAGCCTACCCAATGGGAGAAAATATTTGGCAACCATATATCTGATAGGAGCCTAATATTCTGCATATATAAAAAAATCCTACACATTGAAAATAAAAAGATAAACAACTCTTTTAAAAATGGGCAAATGACCTGAAAAGACACTTCTCCAAGGAGGAAATACAAATAGCTAAAAAGCACATGAAAAAATGCCCGGCATTGCTAGCTATTAGGGAAATGCAAATCAAAACTACAATGAGATACCATCTTACACCCATCAGAATGGCAGGTATTAAAAACACATCAGGCTATAAGTGTTGGATAAAATGTGGAGAATAGGGACCCTCATCCCCTGCTGGTGGGATTGTGGAATGGTACAGCCACTGTGGAGGACAGTTTGGCCGTTCCTCAGAAAACTAACAATAGATCTGTATTATCCAGTGATTCCACTGCTGGCTATATACCCAGAAGAATTCAAAACAAAGACACGGACGGGTATATGCACACCAATGTTCATAGCGGTATTGTTCACAATTGCCAAAAGCTGGAATCAGTCCCAGTGCCCATCAAGAGATGAATGGATAAACAAAATGTGGTACATACATACAATGGAATATTACTCAGCTGTAAAAAGGTATAAAGTGCTAACACACGGAATAACATGGATGAATCTTGAAGAACTTATGTTGAGTGAAGCAAGCCAGGCATTTTTGAAGGATGAACTTACTGATATGAATTGAGGAAAGTGAACAGTCTCTGAGAACCATTGTCTGAAAGATAGGTTAACACGTGTGAGAAATATAAGAGTAGTTTGTGAACCATCACTCATATGGACATAATCTATGGTAAAGTAATGGAGTATAGTTGCATATAGAAGGATAGGATATGTGGCTAGAGATATTACTGGGTTTGGTGGTGGAAGATTGACAGGTGTGTAGATTAGGAAGGGCAGGTCAGAATACCCAGGGCATGTAACTATGAATCTTGTCATCCAATGAGGCAAGGCAGGGGAGTGCCATGTGCCCCAGGGGGATGGGTAGAAAGAAACAGAAAAGATCAAACAGGGCGTTTTTAGAGATCATGAGAAATGTTTTTCAGTGCCTTACAGTAATGGACAGAGAACATGAAAAATATCATCAAAAATTATTAAACTGTGTCATTTAAATTGTAAACTATACTGTAAACCATTGACAATGTGTAGTAGCTACGTTTCACTATCTGTATAACAGTTATAACAATGCTACAATCCACACACAAAAAAAGGTTTTAATATGGGGTGAGGAAAGGGGAAGGAGCTAGGGTATATGAGAGTCTCTAGTATTCTGTGTGTGACTTTGCTGTGACCTAAAACTTCTTTGAAAATTAAACGAAAATTTGGGAGACACAGGGGAATGAGAGGGGGAAGGTGCCACGGAACAGACTGGATACCCAATACTGCAGTGATAATAGGAAAAAAAAAATTTTTTTTAATACTTTTTGTTTTTACCCATTTTTTGAATGTCCCAATCTGTTAATTATATTTTATTTTTAGTTTTTTTTTTCGGAATTTCCATGTATTTTATCTCTTGCATTTAAGCTTATCATTATTATTACATTTTCCTATTAATTGTATTTGGTTATTATATGGGCTTCATCTTCAAGGAAGGTTTAGATCACAGAAGGGTTACAATGGGGGCTGCAGAAGATCATTGGTGGGGGGGTGTCTGGGATGGGGGATTCATGGGAGGAAGTTCATCTGAATATACATGAAAGATATATAAAATTGTTCAAATGATCGAGGGATGGGGCATGGTTACAGTTGGTGACAATCATTCAATAAATGAGGGTATACTGAATTCCCAGCCTGGAGAGCTTTGTGACATTCTCCAAGGGAGCAGCAACAGTCCCCCGAATGCAGGGGCAGTGTTTGGCAGAGGAGGATGGCCCACTGATGGGTTCTTTTTATTGATGACTAGCCTTATGAGTGTTTGCACTTGTAATTGAAACTTAGCCTACTGTTATGGGGTGCCTAAGGGTTGCCACCTGAGATCCTCCTTGTTGCTCAAAAGTGGCCTCTCTCTAAGCCAAACTCAGCAATTGAATGCATTACCTTCCCCCCAGCATGGGGCATAACTCCCGGGATGAGCCTCCCTGGCAATGAGGTATTAATAACAAGTGCCAACTGGCAATACAACTGGAAAAATACCTTGAATAAAAGGGGGAAAGGTAAAGACAAAAGAGTTCATGTGGCTAAGAGACTTTAAAGAGAGTCAGGAGGTCATCTCAGAGGTAACGCTTACGCACACCTCAGTAGGATCTCACAGAACACCAAAGTGGATATTACCCCACACAGAGGGGCTCCTGAGGGCTCTGGAGACACACAGGTCCTATATAAGGGGGGATAGCCCCAGAGATTGATGCCTTATCATTGGGCTCTACTTTGGAATCTGTGCTCCTGAGAGTGACAGAGTTGGACTCAAATAAGTCCTCCCTACACATGGTCCATCAGTCCCTTCTATATTCAAACCTATATGTGATGCTGGAGTTTGTAGGTGTACTTCCAGAGACTGGAGCCTCTGGCCTGCCCATGTGCCAGCTGTGCCTGGAATTTTGGTGAAGCTGCAAATCCTCCTCGACAGCTCAATTGACTCACCCAAGTCACCTGGTGAGGAGATGATGATGTACAACGGCCATCCCAGGGAATGGAAAGAGCCTGCAGCTGTAGGCAGGATAATCCCATCCACCATATCTATGGGATATAAGCCCACTCTCACTTGGAGGTGGAGTGGACATCACTATCCCAGACTCCTCAAGATTGGGGGAAGAGCTATGGGATAGAGTGGACTTAATGATTTTTCTGTTGTAGACATATTGTGATTCAAGCAATGGGATAAATTATAACAATGATGTGGAGCCAGTGGCCACTAGACACATTCTGGACAGGGAATGGAAAAGCAATTATAATATAGGGGCTCTTTCAGGTCTTCAAAATTATCCTGAGTGACATTACAATGACAGATATAGGCCATTTTACATCAGCATATACCATGCAGAACTGTGTGGGAGAGAGCGTGGTCTACAATGTGAACTATGGTCCGTGCTTAGTAGCAAAGACCCAGGATGTGTATATCCATTGCAGGTGATGTACCACACTAATGAAAGATGTTTATGTGGGATGTTATGGGATATGTGGGAGGTGGGGAACGTGGGAATCCCTGTAATTTTTGCATAACATTTATGTAATCTAAGCATCTTTAAATATATATATATATATAAAATAACATTTATGTAAGCAAATGCACATATATGCATATATATTTATATATCATTTTACAAATATTGGTTTATATTTTGAAAAATTTGATTTTTACCCACAATAAAAAAAACATGTGTTGGGCAGTCTTCCCTCCTCCTTGATATTTTGAATGAGTTTAGACAAGATTGCTAATAATTCTTTAAAAAATGTTTAGTATAATTTTTTGTTGGAATATTTTTTTTAAATATATTTTTATTTATTTCCAAAAGACACCCAGATAACACAAATTGTTACATAAAAAAATATAAGGGATTCCCATATGCCCCACTCCCCAGATCTCCCACTTTTCCCCACATTAACAACTTCTTTCATTAGTGTGGTACATTCGTTGAAATTGATGAATTCCTTTTTGAAGCATTTCCAGTAAGCATGGATTATACTTTACTTTGTAGTTTACACTCTCTCCCACTCAATTCTGTAGGTTATGACAGGATATATAATGGACTGTATCTGTCATTGCAATGTCATACAGGTCAATTCCAAGTCCTGAAAATGACCCCACACCTCTTTTTCCCTCTACCTGACTTCAGCATCTCCATTATTGTTTCCACATCAATGATATAATTTCTTCCATTGCTAGAATCACAATAAGTCTATAGTAGAATACCAATAAGTCTACATGTGGCAGTTTGATATAGTTATGAATTCCAAAAATAGATATTGGATTATGCTTGTAAACTGGTCTGTTCCTCTGTGCATGATTAAATTATGATAAGGGCTTTGATTTGGCCACATCAGTAGGACTCAGAGATAAAACTACATGGCAGAGCAGAGGAGTAAATTAGAGTTTTGAATTGGAGTTCTGATGTGGAGTTTTAATGCTAGAGCCTGGGGGAAGTTAGCACACAGAGGAGCTTGTTCATGAAGGTGATAAAATCTGGGGAATAGAGATGAGCCTTTTGCTTGACAGTTCACACCTGGCCTTGTGGAGAGAGGCAAAGTCTAGAGAGCTTCATAACTTACAGCTGACCTTGTGGAGGAAACAGAGAAGCTGAGCCTGGAGAGAAACAAGGCCCCAGGAAGAGAGGAACCCAGGAAACCTGAACCCTGGCAACATCAGCAGCTGTCTTGCTCCAATGTGTGGCAAGAGACTTTAGTGTGAGAAGAAACTTATGCTTTATGGCCTGGTAAATGTAAGCTTCTACCCCAAATAAATACTTTTTATAAAGACCAACAGATTTCTGGTATTTTGCATCAGCACCTTCTTGGCTGACTAATACACCATTCTAGTCCATATTTTATTCCATAATCCTAAGGATTCTGGGATGGTGATGCCCACTCCACCTCTAATTGAGAGGGTACTTCGATCCCATGTGCCTGATGGATGGGACTCTCTTGCTTGCCATTGTAGACTCTCAGTTTTTTGGTGTAGTGGTTGTCCATACTCACCTCCTTATTAGTTGTCCTGGGTGAGTACAATGATCTGGACACTTGGTTTTACAACTCCGCTGAGGCTTAGGGCCCAGCTGGTACATAGAAAACCCAGAGATTCAAGTCTCTTGGATGTACACCTACCAACTCCAGCACCAACTATATGTTCAAATAAAAGGTACAGAAGAGGCTTGTGTAGAGAAGTCACATCTGAGTCCAACTCTGTCACACTTGGGTGCACAATCTCCAAAGTAGAGCCCACTGGCAAGGAACCAAACCCCAGAGATATCTGCCATGACCATAGGACCTGGGTGTACCTGGAGCCCACAGGAGCCCACTGTTTGGGGTAGTATCTACCCTGGCCATCTATGAGATCCTGCTGAGATGTGCATAAGTGCTACCTATCTGATGACCTCCTGACCCACTTTGAAGTCTCTTAGCCATATAAATTCATTTTTCTTTACCTTTTCCCCTTTTATTCAAGGTCTTTTCCCAGTTTTATCACCAGCCAGTGCTTGGTAGAAATCCCTTGGTGCCAAGGAGGCTCATCCCCAGGAGTCATGTCCCTCACTGTGGGAATGTAATGTATTTATATGCTGGGTTTGGCTTAGAGAGAGGCCACATTTGAGCCACAAGGAGGCTCTCAGGAGGTAACTCTTAGGCACCCTACAACACTAAGTTAAGTTGCAAATTCAAGAGCAAAAGGCTTATAAATATAGTCATCAATATTAAGGGCTCACCAGTTGACCTTGCTTCCTCACTACTCATTGACCCTGTACTTGGGAGATTGTCGCTGATCCATTAGAGAATGTGGCAGAGCTCCCCAAGATGTGGATTTAACAAACTTTTGGTTGTTGTGTGAAACTCTTCCCACTGTGGCAATGCTCCATGAATATTTGAACATATTTATATATCTTATATGCATACGCAGGTGAACTTCCACCCATGTATTTCCCATCACTGACACACTACATCATTGTTCCTTCCCTGCCATAGTTGTAACCCTTCTGTGATCCAAAACTTCTTCAAAAATGAAGCCAAGAATTCTTCCCATCCAGATCAGACTACAGCTCTAGCCTAAGATCCAGGCTCACCTCTGGCTGGGAGGAAATTTTCTGTGGCCTAGCATGTGGTCTATCTTGGAGAATGATCCATGGAAACTCGAGAAGAATGAATATCTCGTATTTGGCTGTAGTGTTCTACATATGTCTATTAGATACAGATTCTCTAATGTATTACTCAAGGTCTTTGTTTCTTTATTGATTCTCTGTTGAGATATTCTGTCTAGTGGTGTAAATGGTGTATTAAAGTCCCCCAGTATAATTGTAGAAGCATCTCTTTCTCCTCTTATTTTTTCCAGTATTTGTCTCATGTATTTTGAAGCACCCTGATTAGGTGAATAGATGTCTATGATTGTTCTTTCTTCTTGAAAATTACCCTTTTTACTAATATACAGTGTCTGTTTTTGTCTCTTAGAATAGTTTATTATTGAAAGTCTATTTTGTCCAATATTTGTACTGCTACTCCTGCCCTTTTTAGATTATTGTTTGCTTGTATGATTGTTTTCCAGACTTTTGCTTTCAGCCTCCTTGAATCCCTGAGTTTAAGGTGGGCTTCTTTTAGACAGCATATAGATAGTTCATATTTCTTTATTCATTCTGCCAATCTGTGTCTCTTGACTGAGGAATTTAATCCAGTAATATTCAGTGTTATTACTCTCCAGCAATTACTTACATTAGCCCTATTTACTTTGGTTTTATCTGTGTCATATGTTGTTTTTATTTTCTTTTTCTCTTTTTAGTTGTTCTTGCACTCTCCTCCAACTCTCTCTCTCTTGTTTTTTTCCTTTCAAGCTGTTGAACTCATTTTAATATTTCTTGAAGGGCAGTTTTCTTATTGGCATACTCTTAATTTCTGTTTATTTGTGAATATTTTGAACTCCATTATTTTTGAATGCCAGCTTTTCTGGATAGAGAATTTTTGACTAAAAGTTTTTTTTTTTTTTTTCTTTTCATACTTTAACTATATCATACCACCATTTTCTTGCCTTCTTGGTTTCAGATAAGAAATCAACACTTAATCTTACTTAGCTTCCCTTGTATGTGGTGGTTCTCTTTTCTCTTGCTCCTTTCAGAATTTTCTCTCTGTCTTGAAAATTGGACAGTTTGACAAATATGTCTTGGAGTAGTCCTATTGGGACTTATACTGTTTGGGGTGTGCTGCGCTTCCTGGACATGTACATCCATATCATTCAATAGGTTGTAGGAATTGTTTTAGCCATTATGTCCTCCAACACCTCTTCTTTCCTCCCTCTGGGATGCCTATAATGCATATGTTTGTATGTTTTGGCTTGTCATTCTTTTTTTTTTAGTGTTAGCATTATATAAATTTATTTCTTTTCAACTTTTTTTTTTATTGTGGGCAAAAATCAAAGCTTTCCCAATACAAAGCAATATTTGTAAAATGATATATAAATATATATACATATATGTGCATTTGCTTACACAAATGTTATTTTATACACATATATATATATATATATATATTTTAAAAGATGCTTATATTACATAAATGTTACAAAAAAATTAAAGGGATTCCCGTGATCTCCACCTCCCATACCTCCCATAACATCTCACATGAACATATTTAATTAGTATGGCACATCACCTGCAATGGATATACACATCCTGGAGCTTTGCCACTAAGTATAGACCACAGTTCACATCATAGACCACACTCTCTCCCACACAGTTCAGCATGGTATATGCTGATGTAAAATGACGTATATCCATCGCCACAACATCACTCAGGACAACCCCAAGTCCTGAAAAAGCCCCTGTATTACAACTGCCCTTCCCCTCCCCACCCTGAAAGTGTCTAGTGGACACTGGCTCCACCTCACTGTTATAATTTCTTCCATTGCTTGAGTCACAATATGTCTACAACAGAATACCATTAAGTCCACTCTAGTCCATAGCTCTTCCCCCAATCCTGAAGGGACTGGAATGATGATGTCCACTCCACATCCAAGTGAGAGTGGGCTTCTATCCCATGGATACAGTGGATGGGATTATCCTGTCTGCAGCTGCAGGCTCTTTCCATTCCCTGGGATGGCCATTGTCCATCATCATCTCCTCACCAGGTGACTTGGGTGAGTCCACTGAGCTGTAGATTAGGAGTTGCAGCTCCACCGAGATTCCAGGCATAGATGGCACACAGGCATGCCAGAGGCTCCAGTCTCTGGAAGTACACCTACAAACTCCAGCCTCACATATAGGTTTGAATAGAAGGACTGATGACCATATTCAGGGAGGACTTATTTGAGTCCAACTCTGTCACTCTCAGGAGCACAGATTCCACAGTAGAGCTCACTGATAAGGCATTAATCTCTGGACCTATCCCCCCTTATATAGGACTTGGGTGTCTCCAGAGCCACCAGGAGCCCCTCTGTGTGGGCTGATATCCTTTTTGGTGTTCTGTGAGATCCTACTGAGGTGTGCATACGCATTACCTCTGGGATGATCTCCGGACTCTCTTCGAAGTCTCTTAGACACATGAACTCATTTGTCTTTACCTTTTCCCCCTTTTATTCAAGTTTTTTTTTTCCAGTTGTGTTTCCAGGTGGCACTTGGTATAAGATCTTCGTTGCCAGGGTGGCTCATCCCTGGGAGTCATGTCCCACATTGTGGGGAAGGTAATGCATTCAATTGCTTAGTTTGGCTTAGGGAGAGACCACATTTGAGCAACAAGGAAGCTCTCAGATGGCAGCCCTTAGGCAACCCATAACATTAGGCCAGGTTTCAATTACAAGAGCAAAGACTCATAAGGCTATTCATCAATAACAAGAACCCAACAGTGGGCCATCCTTTTTGCCAGACATTGCCCCTGCACTCAGGGGACTGTTGCTGCTCCCTTGGAGAATGTGGCAGAGCTCTCCAGGCTGGGAATTCAGTAATTCCTCAATTATTGAGTGATTGTCCACCCACCATGACCATGCCCCATCCCTCGATCATTTGAACAAATTTATATATCTTTCATGTATATTCAGATGAACTTACTCCCATGAATCCCCCATCCCAGACACCTCCCACCAATGATCCTCTGCAGCCCCCATTGTAACCCTTCTGTGATCTAAACCTTTCTTGTAGATGAAGCCCATATAATAACCAAATACAATTAATAGGAAAATGAAATAATAATGGTAAGCATAAATGCAAGAGATAAAACACAAGGAAACTCAGTAAAAAATAACTAAAAGTAAAATATTATTAATGGATTGGTATATTCAAAAAATGAAAATGGGAAAAAAATTTAATTATTATTTTTTTATTTTTTCTCCTTTTATCACTGCCTTATTGGATGTCTAGTATATACTGTGACACCCTCCCCCTCACATTCCCCATTGTCTCCCAAATTTTCATTTATTTTTCAAAGAAGATTTAGGTCACAGCAAAGCCACACACTGAATACTAGAGGTTCCCATGTACCCAACCTCCCTCCCCTTTCCCCACCCCATTTTAAAATCTCTTTTTTTTTTTTTTGTGGATGGTAGCATTGTTATAACTGTTATACAGATAGTGAGACATAGCTACTAAACATTATCAATGGTTTATAGTATAGTTTACAATTTAGATGGTACAGTTTAATAATTTTTGATGATATTTACCATGTCTTGTGCCCATTACTGTAAGGTAATGAAAAACATTTCCCATGACCAATAACTACCCTGTTTGATCTTTTTTTGTTCCTTCCCACCCATCCCCCTGGGGCATATGACAATCCCCTGTCTTGCCTCATTGGATGACAAGATTCATAGTTACATGCCCTGGGTATTTAACCTTCCCTTCCTAATCTACCCAGCTGTCAACCTTCCACTACCAAACCCAGTAATATCACTACCCACCTGTCCTATCCTTCAATATACAACTATATTCTATCACTTTACTATAGATTATGTCCACATGGGTTATGGCTCACAACCTACTCTTCTCTTTCTCACACTTGTTAACCTATCTTTCAGACAATGGTTCTCAGAGACTGTTCACTTTCCTCAATTCATATCAGTAAGTTCATCCTTCAATGCCTGGCTTGCTTCACTCAACGGTAAGGTCTTCAATATTCATCCATGTTATTCCGTGTGTTAGCACTTTATACCTTCTTACAGCTGAGTAATATTCCATTGTATGTATGTACCACATTTTGCTTGTCCATTCATCTGTTGATGGACACCGGGGCTGATTCCAGCTTTTGGCAATTGTGAACAATGCCGCTATGAACATTGGTGTACATATATCTGTTCATGTCTTTTCTTTCAATTCTTCTGGGTATATACCCAGGAGTGGAATTGCTGGATCATACAGAAGATCTATTGTTAGTTTTCTGAGAAATCACCAAACTGTCCTCCACAGTGGCTGGACTATTCCACAATACCACCAGCAGGGGATGAGGGTTCCTATTCCACCACATCCTCTCCAACACTTATAGTCTGCTGTTTTTTTTAATAGCTGCCATTCTAATGGGTGTAATATGGTATCGCATTGTAGTTTTTATTTGCATTTCCCTAATAGCTATGTCGAGCATTTTTTCATGTGCTTTTTAGCCATTTGTAACTTTTTCCTTGGAGAAGTGTCTTTTCCGGTCACTTGCCCATTTTCTAAATTGGTTGTTTCTCTTTTTATTTTTGAGGTGCAGGATTTCTTTATATATGCAGGATATTAGGTTCCTATCAGATATATGGTTGCCAAATATTTTCTCCCATTGAGTAGGCTGCCTTTGTATTTTTTTTTTTATTTAAAACTTATTGTAATGGGGTTTGCATAAAGGGAGGGAGATGGAGGGTGGGGAACATGCAGGGGACACAGGGACACGATGACATGGCCAGGGCCACAGCTTCTCCCATGAGGAAGGGGGATGAAAAGAAAAGGCCAGGGCTGGAGCTGGGGTGGAAGAGGGAAGGGGGAGACACTGCAGCTGCATTCCCCCCACCCCAGGAAGCACCTCAAGTCCCTAGATCCCCCCACTTATCCTGCCCCCTATGATTCCAACTCTTTTTCTGCCTCTGGCCCTAGTGGCTCCTTTCTTGGCTCCCGCAGACTTTTTTTCCCAAGTCTTGAGCAGGGGTGACGTTCAGGGCCTGACCCCAAACGACCCCGCCTTACGAGGCTACAACCTTTACCTTCCCTGCTTCTGCCCCTTTTCCCATCTTGCCTTTTCCCCTGTCTGGGACAGTATCTTTGATTCCCCTCCTTCCTCTCCTCCCTCCCCCTGAAAAAAAAAAAAAAAAAAAGCACCAACTCCCCAGGGAGGGGCAGCAGACAGTAGGGGGGGAGGGGACTGGAAGGAGGAGAGCAAGAAAGACCATTGAGGAAAAAGGCTCTCAAATCCCTGGGAGGGCAGGGCAGGGGGTTCCAGAGGAAAGGGGGAAGGGCAGTGGCCAGTCCTGTCCTCTGCCACTCCTGCCCACTGTCCAGGGGCTTCAACACAAACAAGGGGACAGGTGTGTGTGTGTGTGGGGTCAGGTCTGACAAGGAGAAGAGAGGAGCAGGAGAAACAAATTCTTAAAACCTAGTGAATTCCCCTAAGAAACATGTCTTCTTTCCCCTTTCCTTCTGGAGGCTCCTTGGTTGGTGGGAAAAGTAGCGAGGAGTTGGTGGCAAGAGAAGGGGGAAGAGGAGAGGGTACCAAGGGACTTTCCTCCACTCTCCCCTCTCCCCCCCACCAACTTGGAGCTCACCAGGGCTGGGAGGGAAGTGGCTGAGAGCTCACAGGCACCCCCTCGGGCCCGGAGAGGGAGCCCACAGCTGTGGGAGGGGCTGCCACTGC
>JAKSZT010054023.1:9618430-9695440 GCA_026826555.1 Tolypeutes matacus | reverse complement strand
GCTCAGCTGGGGCACGCTCAGGAGGCTCAGGGGCACCATGGTGGGCATCTTCATAGCACCCGAGGGGACCCGGCCGGCCTTGGCTCCCGTGTGGATGGCTTCGTGCCTGCGGAGATTATAGCCGTTCTTGAACTCCTTGGCGCACAGGGCACAGATGTAGGGCCCCTTGCTCTTTGTCTTCTTCTCCAAGGCGGATGCGACACGGGCCACGGCGACGTCTAGGTCGGGGCTAAGACGGCAGTGACCGCGGCTGCGGCGATGGTGGCGGCAGAGGCTGGGGGCGCGGCCTCGGCCGCGGGCGCCGACAAGGGTGGGGGCGGCGGAGGGGGTGCCGGGGGCTGCTTCAGGGCCGCTGTGTCCACCGTGGAGGCGGCGGCCGGGGCCGGGGGCGCAGCGGCGTGGGCGGCCGCGGCGGACTCCTGGGCGGCGGCGAGCACCGGGAGCAAGTCCACCTGGAGGGGCTCGGCCGCCGGGGCCTGGGGCGTGGGCGCCGGCGCGGCCTGGAATGGACTCTGGGCGCAGCCCTGGGAGGCAAAGAAGCGGGACTGGAGCTCAGCCCCGACCTGCAGGGGGTTCTGGGCGTGACCCTGAGGTGGCGGGAAGGAGTTCATGAGTCCGCCCACCCCCCGGGAGTCCAGGCCCAGCACGGGGAAGGGGGGGGGGGGGGCAGCAGCGTGCAGGGGAACACGGGGAACATGGCCTCGGCCGCGGTGGGGCCCGCGGGGTTCAGCTGGGCCCGGGGCGCGGGCCGCGCGGGGCCTGGGCTCGGGGCGCCGCCCCCGGCCGGGCTGGGCCGCGCCAAAAGCATGGCCCGCGGGCCGCCCCGCCTCCCGCGAACCCCGGCCAGCGGGAGGGAGGGCAGGAGGGCGCCTGGCGGGCCGCGGAGCCAGGCGGCGGCGGCGGCAGCGACGCCCCCTGGGCGGGGCCGGGCAGCGGAGGAGGCAGCGGTGGTTGGAGCCTGGCGGGGCGGGGTGGGGGGAGTGAGGGAGCCTGTATTTTCTTAATAACGTCCTTTGAGGTGCAGAAGTTTTTAATTTTGATGAGATCCCATTTATCTATTTTTTCTCTTGCTGCTCATGCTTTGGTTGTGAAGTTCATGAAACCATTTCCTATTACAAGGTCCTGTAAATACTTCCCTAAATTTCTTCGAAGGTCTTTATGGTTTGGGCTGTTGTATTTAGATCTTTGACCCATCTTGAGTTGATTTTTGTATAAGGTGTGAGATGGTATTCCTCTCTCATTTTTTTGAATATGGATATCCAGTTCTCCAAGCACCACTTGTTAAAGAGGCCATTCTCTCCCAACTGAGTGGGCTTGGTGGCCTTGTCGAATATCAGATGACTGTATATGCGAGGATCTGTATCAGATTTCTCAATTTGGTTCCATTGGTCAATAGCTCTATCCTTGGCCAATACCATGCAGTTTTGATCACTGTAGCTTTGTAGTATGTTTTTAAGTTAGGTAATGTGATACGTCCAACTTCATTTTTCTTTTTCATTATGTCTTTGGCAATTCTGGGCCTCTTACCTCTCCAATAATATTTTGTGATTAGTTTTTCCAAGTTCCTTAAAAAATACAGTGTTGATTATTATTGGGATTGCATTAAATCTGTAGATTAGTTTATGTAGGATGGACATCTTGATGATGTTTAGTCTTCCTATCCATGAACAGGGAATATTTTTCCATTTATTTAAGGCTTATTTGATTTCCTTTAACAGTGTTGTGTAGTTTTCTGTATATAAGTTCTTTACATCTTTAGTTAAGTTTATTGCTAGGTATTTGATTCATTTAGTTACTGTTGTAAATGGTATATTTTTCTTGATTCCCTCCTCAGATTGTTCGTTACTGGTGTACAGAAATGCTACTGATTTTTGAGCATTGATCTTATAGTCTGCAACATTGTTGAACTCATTTAAAAGTTCTAGAAGCTTTGTTGTAGATTTCTCAGGGCCTTCTATGTATAGGATCATGTTGCCGGCAAATAATGAAATTTTTACTTCTTCTTTTCCAATCTGGATGCCTTTTATATCTTTTTCTTGCTTCAGTGCCTGAGCAAGTACTTCTAAGACAATATTAAATAGGAGTGGTGATGGTAGGCATCCTTGCCTGTTCCCAATCTCAGGGGAAAGGCTTTTATGATTTCACCATCAAATATGATGTTAGCTTTGGGGTTTTCATATAGACCCCTTAACATATTCAGAAAGTTTCCTTCTATTCCCATCATTTTCAGTGTTTTTATCAGGAAAGAATGCTGTATTTTGTCGAATGCTTTTTCTGCATCTATAGAGATGATCATGTGATTTTTTTCTTTCAGTGCCATTTATCACCATCATATCTGTTATCTTTTTGTGTATGTTTATAATTTCTTCAGTATCTTCTCCCATTGTCTTCTTTATATCCTTATTCTCTTTCTTCACTTCTTTAAGTTGGTCCATGATATTTTTTTGGATAGCTTTGATTCGTTGTTCAATACTTGGTATCACCTCCTGAATTTTAATTTGTTCATTGGACTGGTCCATGTTTTCCTGTTTCTCAGTGTGGTTTGTAATTTTTTGTTGCCCTCTAGTCATCATTTTATCTTGATGGGTTTATTCAGTTGATTAACGTCTCTCTCTGCTCTAGAGTTTTATTTAGCTGGTCATTCTGCGTGTGTGTTAAATTTTCTCTTTGACACTTTTTCTTCTTATTTTATTTCCTTGCTTCTTTCTATGTTCCATTGAAGGCAAAAGATTATGGCCAGAGGAATAGAAAGATGTGAAGAAGGAAGAAGGATAATAGTAATATTGATAAAAGTTAGAAGAGGTGCCAAATGAGACTTAATGAATTGAATATTTAACTCATGTAGGCAGTATAGAGTAATAGGGAAAAAAATGGAGTACCTACAATGAACTGGGAAACCAAATAGGGAATATATATACAGTGATTTAGAAGGCTAGAATTATGAAGATGGAAAGAAAGAGTGAAGAAGGGGCTGAAAGGAAAGAGTTAATATTAATTAAAAAATATGAAAACAAAATAGATAGTATAGAAATTGACACCCTTAAGTTGTGGGCATATGGAAAAACATGGTATATAAGAACCACAACAGAAAACAGAAGGCAGAAAGAGAAGGAAGGATAAGAGATAGTTTGGAATACAAAATCAATATAGACAGAGAATGGGAAATCACTGAAGAAGAAGCACAGCAAAAAAGAGACAAGCCAGCAGCATCTAATTTTAAAAAAATGAAAGGAAAACAGAAAGGGGGGAGGAAATAGGAAAGGAAAGCAAAAGACAACAAATAAACAGAGAAAAATCAAACAACCATACAGGCAAGCAGTCAAACAAAGCTAAGGAGGAAAAGTGTTTCTTCTAGGGTCCTTGTGGATCCTCTCAGCCTGCTTGTGTTTATCAGTCAATTTCCCTGCAGGGTTCTATCTGCAGGTTTTGAAGCTGATTTTATCTATTAAACTAAATTAAAAAGAAGAATTTATTTTTCATTTTTTTAAAAGTGACTGTCTCTCTCTTTATTTATTTATTTTTTTGGCGAAATACAGGACCCAAAATAAGTCCTCTTCTAGACTACCCCCTTCACCAAGGGGACCCTAATTAGGCTCATGGAAACTAATCAAGCACTTACCACACCCTGGCCTCCCCAAGGGAGCTGAAGCTCTGATACTAGTCAGTGCAAGAATATAAAAACGGCAGACTCCACCCCTTCTGGAGCCGAGCCTCAGCGTCACCACCGGGCTGCTGGGTAAATCAGATTTCCTCAGCAGATTTGCCTCTCCCCTCAGCCTGCACTGCTTCAAGCCAGTTTATCTGCTCCCCCAAGCTATGAGAGGTTCCAGGCAGCCAAATCGAAGGTAAAGAATCCCCTCTCTGCCTTCCTTCAGAACCCTCCCTTTCTCAGAGAGTGCTCCCTCTCCCTGGCTTGACAGGGTTTGGTGCTTATACCTGGGCAGCTAGGTAAATCAACTCCCTCAGCAGATTTACCCCTCCCCTCTCCTGGGTGTTGATTCAATCCAGCTGTTTTGTTCACCCAAGCTGCAAGGGGTTCCAGGCAGCCAAATCCACAGAAAGGAAAACTCTCTTACCCCTTTGCCAGAGCCCTCCCACTCTCACCAGGCCCTGTCACCCAGTTGCCGGGCCAGGAGTCATGGCTCAAACCAGCTTCCCCCCCCCACCCCTAAATGTGGGGCTCAGCTGTTTGTGTTAACTGCCACAGGCAGGCTTAAAACTCACAAATCTCTACCGATCAGTCCACACCATCAATCTATGTAGGTAGATGTCCCAAGCTTCTTGCTCCATGCACCCACAGCACAGACCCCCAGGAAGGACCCTGTCTAAAATCTGCTGTCCTCAGGAAGCTCTCAGCAAGTGCCCTCCTAAACCGATGCCATCTTATTGGCTTGTCATTCTAATCCCTAAGTCCCTGCTGGATTTTTTATCTGTCTGTTCTACTATCTGTTTGATTTCAGATGTACTGTCTTCCACACCACTAATCCTTTTCTCTGCCTTTTCAAATCTGCTATTATGGGCTTCCAGCATCTTTTTGATTTCTTGGATTGTGCCACTCATCCCCATCATATCCATTATCTTTTTTGGTATGTTTACAATTTCTTCAGTATATTTTTCCAGTGTTTTCTTAATATCCTTAATCTTTTCCTTTACTTCATTAAGTTGGATCTTGATATTTGTTTGGACAGCTTTGTTTAATTTTTCGATGTTTGGCATCTCTTCCTGGTTTTTAGTTTGGACTGGGCCATGTCTTCCTGTTTCTTAGTATGGTTTGTAATTTTTTTCTGTCTGGTCATCTTTTTATCTTGATGGTGTTATTCAGTTGGTTAGCTTCTCTCTTTACTCTAGTGTTTTATTTAATTGTTGTTTTTGTGTGTTTCTTAAGTTTTCTCTTCTTGTTCTATTTTCTGGTTGTTTTCTATGTTCCCTTAAAGGAAAAATTTGAGGACAGAGAAAGTGAAAGTGGTAAGAAAAGAAAAATGATAATAGTAATAATAATAGTAAGTCAGAAGAGAAACTATATAAGACCTAGGAAAATGAATAATTAACCCATGTAATCTGTGTAAAGTAATAGCAATAAAAAAGTTGAGTACCTGAAATGAAATGGGAAACCAAATAGAGAAAGATATATAGAATGAATTAAAATACCAGAATTTTAGGAGAGAGAGAAAGAGAAAAGAAAGTACAAAATGAAAAAAATAATAAAGAAATAAAACAGAATAGATGAGAAGAGATAGAAATGAAGACCCCCAAAATTGAGGATGAAACAAAGAGAGGTGGAAATTAAGAACAACAGAAAACAAATGATAAAAAAATGAAGGAATGATAAGAGATAGCAGTGGTAAACAAAATCAATATGCACAGAAAAGGGAAAATCAAGGAAAAGGAAACATAGCAAACAAGAAACAAGCCAGCAGCACCTAATTAAAGAAAAAAAGGGAGGGGTGGAGAAAGAGGAACAAAAAAAAACAGAAAATAAAAATAAACAAACACACAACCAAGCAGTCAAACAAACCTAAGGAAGAATAGGCTTCCCTCTTAGGTCCCTGGGGAGCTTCTCAGGCTGCCAGTGTTCAGCAATCTGTTACCCTGCGGCCTTCCCTCTGCAGGTTTTGAAGGAGGTTTTAGTGAGTAAACTCAGTTAAATTTTTAAAGAATGTAATCTTTTATTTAGGAAAAACAAGAGACCCAAGAGAAGCTAATACAAAATAATGCCTATATTCTCCATGTCCTAAAGTATCAGCTGGTTGTTTGATACCCTGGTGGAGCACTACTCTAAGAGGAGCCAGGAATTGAACTAAGGACTTCATCTATTCAAGAAGGAAACTCCTCCACTGAGCTAAACTTTATCATTGAGTCAGTTTTCTCTTCAGAAAGCTATCCAGTCATTTTCCTTATGGCAGGTTTGATTCGTTGCAGTTGGATAAATCCTGCTAATTAGGAGTCTGTCCCTGCCCGCTTTCTATTCTTATGCTTTCTTTCCTAGGGCAGCAGGACACAATAGCCTGTGTGAAGGGATTCCCCCTCAACTTTCCTGGTCAGGTTGAGTCCCATTTTGAAATTCAAATGGGACCCTGGTGACTGAACTCACTGCAGAAAAATGACTCTCAAGCCTCTTCCAGACCACCCCCTCTTCCCACGGGACCCTAAGTAGGCTTGTGGGTATTTATTAAGTGTTTCCTACTGCTTGGCTCCCTTAGGCGAGTTGAAATTTTGATAGTTTTCAGCACGGAACTAGTCAATTGCCTGACTCCACCCTCTTCCAGGCCAAAATTCTTTATCCCAGGGCAGTTAGGTAAATCAGGCTTCCTTAGGGGATTCACCTCTCCCCTCTTCCTCATGCCATCTCAAGCCAGCTGGTATGTTTCTCAAAGCTCAAAGGGGATCCAGGCAACCAAACCCACAGAAAGGAAACCCTTCTCCACCCATACCAGAACACGTCAACTCTTGAAGAAAACTCCTTCTTCCTGGGTGGCTGGTGGAAATTGGGGCTCAGGGCTTGCAGCAGCTTTGCCTTGAGAGTGGAGCTAGCCATCTCACAGTTTCCAGCCTCAGAGACAAGAAACTCAGGATTTTACCTTGAGCAATTTATCTCTTTGTCTGTTTTCCTGTCTCATCTCTTTCTGGAGCTCTCATGACACATGTTGATGTGCTTCGTGATATCATCCAACTCCCTGAGCCCTTGCTCAATTTTTCTCATTCTTTTCTCTCTCTGTTCTTCTCTAATTTATATTTTCAGTGTTCTGTCTTCTATTTAGCTGATTCATTCTCTTATGAATTTAAATCTGCTTTTTTATGCCTCTAGCATATTTTTAATCTCACTTATTTTGTCTTCCATTTGCATAAGTATTCTTATTCTTTTAGTCAAACTTTAAATTCTTATTTGGGTTAACCCTGTGTCCTTTAAATGTCTTTTATCTATTTAGTCATATTGTTCTTGAACTGCTTGATTTGATTTGGGAGAATTCATGAGCATAATTGATTAGTTGTTTCAAATCCTTCATCTCTTCTGGAGGTTTGATTTTTTCCTTAGCCTGCACTATTATCTTCCTTTTTCTTTGCATGACTTATAATACTTTTTATTTTTATTTATTTATTTATTTTTTATGTCTAGCAATCTGCTTAAGATGATGAGCTTACTCTGATGGTCAATTTCTCTTTCTTTTCTTAGGAATTTATTGTTGCATGTTGCTGCTGTTCTTTGATTCTTGGTTCAATTTTTTTCTATGTCTTTAGGATTGCCTCTGTTTAACTGCTCAAAGTAGGGCAAGGGACCTAATAATGTGTTGCAGACCAGTTTCCAGAGGGCTTGGGGAGATTGCAATAAAGGTACTCAAAAGGTTCTTGTATTTATTTATTTATTCCTTTCTGTGTGTACTTTCCTGGTCTGAGAACAGATGGTCCTCTTAAGCAGAACTCTCTAAGACCCAGAAGGGAATGTGTTCAAATGGAACCCCACTTGGGAGGGCAGTGTAGAATCAATATTTCAGATATTTTCACTTATGGTGGTCTATTCAAAGCCAAACCTCATGAATCAAACTTGCTCAGAAACCTTCCACTGACCATACCCTCCATTTTCCCAGTGATGAATTAAATTTTTACTCAGCAACCAATCCAGGTCAATAGGGAATGTATTTGAGAGTGTAGGTTCTCTTTCATTCCTTGCCAGCTGCCAGGGAGAGCTATGTTGCACTCCCACCCAATGTGAAAGGGCACAACCATTGCTATGCTTGAGCTCTCCAAAGAGCAGACCAAGTTCAATGGCCAAATGCCAAATCAGCCATAGGCTGAGTCACTTCCTATAATTTTCCTGGGGGAATAGACTCCTGTGACTTCCTCAGGATTTAGCCACTAGCCAGGGTCAAGAAGATCCACTGCTGTCTGCCCCAAGTGTGTGGAAATGGGCACCAGCAGCTGCTTTTGCAGCCTTAGTCATAGATTTTCCCTGCCAATACTCTTTTTATATGTTCATCTCTCTTCTGGGTGGTGTCCAGCCTTCCCTTTGTTGTAAGTCCCAAAACACATTTCCAGACAGTTTCTTCCTGTCCTCTAGCTATTTTCCTAGAAGAGAAGTCAATCCTGTGACTCTCTAATCTGCCTTATTCATTGAAGTCTCATGCCACAGATTGCTTCTTGACCTATTCTTTCTCCCCTATAAGGAAAAGAGCATTACCTAATAAGTGCTTGTTTTTGTGCACCTGAAGTATAAAATAAACTTTGAGGAGTAATGAAATACTATGGGTTGAAATGTCATCCTCAAAAGATATATTGATATCTTAACAGCAGCACCCATGTATATGGCCATGTTTGGAAATAGGGTCTTTGCACATTCAAACAAGTTAAGATGAGGTCATAATGTATTAGCTTGAGAAAAAAATCCAATATGAATGATGTATTTATTTTAAAAAGATAAGACACAGGTACAGACATAGAAGGAAGACTGCTATGTGAAGATGCAGGCAAATATTTGATTTGTGTTTCCACAAGCCAAGATAAATAAAGATTGCAGTTGGCTCCCTGAAGGTAGGAAAAAGCAAGTAAGGATTCTCTCTTAGAACCTTCAGGGAGAGCATGACACTGTCAACAACTTAATTTCACACTTCTATCTCTAGAACTGTGAGAGAATATTTCCATTGTTTAAAATCATCCAGTCTGTCATACTTTGTTAGACCAGAACTAATAATTTAATGCAACTTGTATTTTGTTATTATTCATTTCTCTTTGTAGTAATATTGGGTCTGTTTGTCTGCCTTATAGACCCAGGCATTTCCTCACAGTGTTTTCTGAAATCTGTAATAATTTTTTGGCTATTTCACAAGTGCTGCCTACTGACCACAGGCCACCACTTGTCCCTTCACTTTATACTTCATCAGTAATAAAGTTGACCTTTTCTCCATGGATCTGGAATATACATACTCAGTTACTGGCAGAATCCCCATTCTGGATCCCTGACTTGTGAAGTGGGGGCTATTATGGTAGGAAAGGCCAAGTGTAAGCCACTAGAACTGCTCTTACCTAGCAAAATGGCATATAAAAAGCAATATCAGATTCTTGGGGGATTACAGAGATCAATGCCACAATCAAGGATGTGAAGGATCCAGGGTGGTTATTCCCAGCACATCCTCATTCAACTCTTTTATTTGGCCTGTGTAGAAAGCAGATGGATTTTTGAGGTTGACCATAGATTATTAAGTTAACCAAGGGGTGACTCCAATTGCAGCTGCTCTTACAGATGTATTATCATTGTTTGAGTAAATCAAGATATCCCCTGGTACCTGGTATAAAGATATTTATCCAGAAAATGCTTTTTTTTTCAACTGCCATTAGTAAAGACCACCAAAAACATATTGCTTTCAGCTGGCAAGGCCAGCAATACACCTTCACTCTCCTGCTTCAGTGGTATATCAACTCTCCAACCTTATATCATAATATTCTTTGCAGGGAGTTTGATCAAGTTTCCCTTCCACAAGACATCACAAGGGTATATTATATTGATTAACTTATGCTGATTGGACCTAGTGAGCAAGAAGTAGCAACTACTTGAGACTTACTGGTTAAGCATTTGCATGAGAGAGGATGGGAGATAAATCCAACAAAAATACAGGGAACGTCCACCTCGGTGAGATTTCTAGGTGTCCAGTTGTATAGGGAATGGCAAGAGATCCCGTCTAAAGTGAAGAATAAACTGTTTCATCTTGCCCCTCTTATGACCAAAAAGAAATGGCACAACATTCAGTTGATTACTTCCAGATTTTGGAGACACCATATTCCTCATTTGGGTGTGCTACTCAGACCCATTTACCAAATGACCAAAAAAGCTGTTAGTTTTATGTGAGAACCAGAACAAGAAGAGGCTCTGTGACAGGTCCACCAGCTGTGCAAGCTGCACTGACACTTTAACATATGCTCTAGGAGATCCAATGGTGAAGGAAGTGTCAATGACAAATAAAGATGCTCTCTGGAGTCTTTGGCAGGCCACTATAAAAGAATAACAATGCAGACCCTTATGATATAGGAACAAAGCCATCCTCTATAAGTAACTACTCTTCTTTTGAGAAACAGCTTTTGGTCCGGAACTTGTCCTTAGTAGAGATTGAACACTTAAACATGGGCCACCAAGTTACTGTGAGACCTAAATTGCCTACCATGAGCCCATGAATTTGGGCATGTACAGCACAAAAGTGGTATATATGAGATAGGGCTCATGTGGATCCTAGAGGTACAAGTATGGAACATAAGAAAGTGGCCCAAATGGCTATGGGCAACACCTGTCACATTATCTTCACTTTCCCAGCCGGCAGTTATGATCTCTTGGGAAGTTTCTTACAATCAGTGGACTGAGGAAGAGAAAACTCAGGCCTGGTTTACAGATGGTTCTGAACAGTATGCAGATACCACCAAAAGCTGACAGCTGCAAAACTCAGCACCTTTCTGAGATGTCCCAGAAGGACAGTGGTGAGAGAAAATCCTCCCAATGGGCAGAAATTTGAGCAGCAACCTGGCTGTTCATTTTACATGGAAGGAGAAATGGCCAGGCATGCAATTTTATACTGATTCATGGGATATTGCCAATAGTTTGACTGGATGATCAGGGACTTTTAAGAAATATGGTTGAAAAATTGGTGTCAAAAAGGTCTGGGGAGGAGTCATATGAATAGACCATTCTGAATGGAAAAAAAAAACATGAAAATATTTGTATCTCACAAGAATGCTCAACATAGGGTGACTTCAGCAGAGGAAGATTTTAACAATCAAGTGAGTAAGATGACCCACACTCTGGCTAGCACTCAAACTCTTTTCCCTGCCATATATATCATTTCTCAATGGGTTTATGAACAAAATGGCCATGGTGGAAGGAATGGAGGCTGTACATGGTCTCAGCAACATTGACTTCCCCTCACTAAGCCATAGCTGAGTGCCCAATCTGCCAGCATTAGAGAGCCACACTTAGCACATGATATGACATCATTACCTGAGGTGGCCAGCATCTCCATCTCAGGGAATTGTGTCATATCATGTGCTGAGTGTGGGCCTCTAATGCTGGCAGATTGCAGGTTGATTACATTAGACCACTTCCATCATTTAAGGTGCAGGGATTTGTTCCAACTGGAATATACACATACTCTAGTTATGGGTTTGCCTTCCCCTTATGTTTCATCCAAAACTACCATCTGTGGACTTACTGAATGTCTTATCCACTGCCATTTTAATCCAGTCAACATTGCTTCTGATCAAGAAACTCATTTCACTGCAAATGATGGGCAGAAATGGGCACTTGCTGATGGAATTCACTGGTCACACCATGTCCCCCATCATCCCGAAGCAGCTGGATTGATAGATCAGAGGAATGGCCTTTTAAAGACTCAATTTTGGTGCCAACTAGGTATCAATACCTTGCAGCACTGGGGCAATGTTTTCCATGGAAATGTGTTTGCACTATATCAGCACCCAATCTACAGTGAGGTTTTTCCTGAAGCCAGGTTTCACAGGTCCAAGAATCAAGGGTTGCGAATGGGAGTGACACCACTCACTATAAACTTTAGTGATCCACTAGGAAAAATTTTGTTTCCTGTCCTTGAAAATTTTAGTTCTGCTGTTCTACATGTCTTAGATCCAAAAGTAGGAGTGTTTCCACCAAGGAACAGAACAATAATTCCATAGAACTGGAAGTTAAGACTACCACCTGGCCAATTTTTATCCTCAAGCATCTGAATTAACAGGCAAAGAATGGAATTACTGTACTGACTGGGGTGATTGATATTGACTATCAAGAGGAAATAGGACTGCACCTACACAATGGAGGTAAAGAAGAGTTTGCCTTGAATACAGAGGATTCCCTAGGGTGCCTCTTTAATACCCTGTGATTAAAGTCAATGGAAAATTACAACTCAATCCAGGCAGGACTAACAGTGGCCCAGAATCTTCAGGAATGAACTTTTGGGTCACGCCACAAGGCAAAGTACAACTGCCAGCTGAAGTATTTGCTCCGGGTTACAGGAACAGGGAATAGGTAGTGGAAGTAGTGATAAATTTGAACTTCTACCACGTGATAGTTAAAGAAATGAGATCTGTATTTGTCATGAACATTTCTTCCTGGCTTTGTTAAGAGTATGACTGTGTATGTACATAAAAGTAATACCGTTGTTTTCTTCCCTATCCTTTCCCCTTATCGTATGGCGTAAGTTGTATTAATACATTTCATGTTGTAGAATTTTAGAATGTAAAGTTTAACCTGCAGCTCAAAATATCTACACCCTTCATTTTTTGAAGAGTGGAAAAACTACCCTTTATAATTTAGTCAACAATTTTTCCCAAAATATCTATGACAAAATCTATTTTTTAAATAAACATGCTTTACTTTAAAAAGCTTCTGCTTTGAAGACTTTCATATAGTTGTAAGTCATTGATGTATCCCTTGTTTTGGAGACGTCTGTCTATGACTGTTGGTAAAAAAATATAATGTTGATAGTGAATATATGGGTGTTTATTAGTTATAATTTTGAATGAGCCTGCTCAGTGAAAATGGTTATTTGTATATTTTTAAATTTAAGCAATCTCAGGGTACTTACAGAGAGAGAAGGAGACCATGAACCCATGGGAGATAAAACAAGCAGATTTTTTAATGCTAGGAAGCAATAGTCTGGCCCTTATTCCTTATGGGTATATTAAAATTAAAATTATCTTTATAGATTAAAGAAAATATTGTCTGGTGGGAAGGTGCATTGGTATATAATATGGAGAGCAATGATAACTGAGGTCCAGTTTGATAGTCCTTTGTTGAATATCTCTGGTTCAATATCAAGCTATGGTAGGTTAATGGGAAAACAAAACAGACAACCTTGCAAGCAAAAACTATGGTCTCCTGTTGTCCATGAAATAAAAATAATGAGAAGACAGAATACATTGAAGTGGGATATGAGGCAGTGGAGAATCAACACAAAATATTGTGAGATGAGAAATGATCCTCTGTTTAAAACTCAGGCTGAATTATTAAATATTACATGATAGACCATAATGAGGAAGGATTGGGGGAATTTATAACCCTCTGGAATTCTCATAAAATCTAGGAATGTATGCGTTTATTCAAGTACCAGAATTTATGAATTTATGCAAAATTTTTATTTCAGTTTACTTGAAGTCCCTTTAAACTCAGGGAACTTTTAACAATAAGTTTTCACCATTATGTTAGATGTTGTCCTGACTGACATATCCCACTGTACACCTGAACACTATTATCTTTTCCCACATGCAAAAATTTAGTTTTGTTGTGCTGCTAGTACCTAAAGAAGAAATGTCAGAAATCATGCCTATATTTTGAATGATTTTCCCCAGAAGACTTTTAACATCTCTGTTCATCAGAATGTAGACCAAGGGTTTTAACATGAGGTAACCAGGGAACAAAAGTCAGATACTACTGTTTTTTTCTCCATTGAGGATTTGGCTTTTGGTTGCGCATACATGAAGAACACAGTCCCAAAGAAAAAACTGATCACCACAAGTGGTATGAACAGGTGGAGAATGTTTTTTGGCTGTCCCTTACTAGACAAGATCCTCAAAATGGCTGGGGCAATGTGCATAGAAGACAAATATGATGTTGAATATGATTTCAATAATGAAGCCACACTCACCTAGAAGCTTCAGGTGATTAAGTGCTATATATGAATACCAGAGGGAAGAGATAAAAGAAGTAATTTATTTCATTTTTATCACAAAAAAAATTGGTTGAATTTCATTGAAATTTGGATTATATTATTTGCCACACCACAGACAAAGATCCATAGACATGGTTAGACATTATCACCAAGTACCATGATAGATAAAATGGAAATGAAATGACCATATACTAAAGCAACCAAAGGTATGTTTCAATAATTTTAAAGAGAGAGAGGCAGAAGAAATGAGAGGCACAGTCAATAAAAGAGAACACATCTCTCTGCTAGAAAATTCATTAGTATGAACTCATTTACCAAAGTGTATTTACCTTATATTTCAGTCTCTTGTTTCCTAGATTATTTTCTTTAGAATAATATTGCTGATATCAATTAAAATGGCCATATTCTATCAGAAAAAAATATTTAAGATACTTGTAAATAGTAAAATTCAGTAAAGTAGGGGGGATTATCTTGAAAACAGAATAATATAAAGTATGAACATTAAAATTTACTCAAATTTCCATTTCTTCTTACTTTATATCATGCCATGTCATATAATGTTTAACATTAAAATATTCAGATGAGGAAATTTAGGCTTGGAAAATTTAAACTGTGTCTAATAATTAGGATTATCACAGAGGTGATATAGGAACTTAGGTCCATTGCACCTCCAAGGTCATATGGAGCATCCTTATCTCTCTCCTTCCTTTCCTCCTTGCATTCATTGATATTTTTTCATTATGCTCTATATCCCCTTCCTCCTTCCTTTCATTAGTTATTTTCAGCTTGCTTCCTTTCTGACAGGTAATTATATATATACACACAGTATAGTACATATATTTTATATAATACATTCAATATATATAAACCTTATATACTATACTATATTATATTATACTGTATTGCATTGTATTGTATTATATTATATATTATATTATATATTATATTATATTAATTATATTATATTATATTATATTATATTATATTATATTATATTATAAATTATACATACATAAGAAGCCAACATTAAATAGAAATGAAAGACATGGAGAGAAAGTTAAAAGGCAGAAATTTCCTGTAATCAGATAAAAGCAATTTGATTTCCATCCAGAACTTTTATCATTTTTGCTGTTGATGTATGATTTCAAAACTAGACTAAATAAGTAACTTTACATTTTTAATGAGATATAATTTTAACTATAAAATAGAAAATAATACTTATGAATTTTGATCAATCAAGACTTGTACACTGTATGTGTATGTGCATAAACACACGAGCACATACACATGGGTACCCACACCAAACACATCATTTATAGAGAGAGACAGGTATTTAGTTGCTTTTCTTTTAATAAATATAAGAATAATTCAAAAAATTTGCAATACTACCAATCAAATGGCCCTATTTATATATATATACACATACATGCATTTTTTACATCTCACCTACCTGATGAGTTAAATACTATACTTATTCTCTTTTCATAAGTGAAGAATTTGAGATACACTGGACTTAAGGTTACTTGTCTAGGCTACAGCCAACACTGAAACCAGGTGTTTGGTTCTGAGGTCATGTGATTGAACATCATATTTTTCTGCCTCTGTAAAAGTAGTGTCATGTATCTCTATAGGACCTGGTAAACATTTAAGATATTTGAATATAAATTCTTAGTTCTTTAGCATCTGGTAATGTGGTTTTTGTCCTGGAGTCTTACTTTGCAGCTGTGAATATTAACCTCTTACATATCTCAATGAGATGATGAGTGATATATGAAGGACTTTTTGCATTTTAAAACATCACAAATTATGATTTGAAACAATTAAAATAAACAAAAATCATGATTTAAAACATACACAAATTGTAAATGCAATGTCTTGTGTTATGATTAAACCATTGCATAGTTAATGCTCTGCTTTGAGATTATTTGCAGAATCTAGCTAGTTAGCTAGCTATGCATCTAATCTTTCTATCTCTCTGTGTGTGGTTGTGTGTGTGTGTTTGTGTGTGTGTGTGTGTATTCAATATTACATTCTTGGTGGTGTTGCTTTAGATGGCATAAAATTTTCATGGTTCTTTTAAGTTTTTGCCTGAAAACTACTGTAAGTAACAAATTTAAACTACATTTGAGTCTTTGAAATATATCCCTGAATATGTTAATTCATAAGTTTGGCATCACTTGCATGACCACACTTAATTTCTACTATGTTACTTCAATATAATTCTGAAAAGGCAAAAATTCTGCCATTCTAAATAGAATAAACCAGATCATCTCACACAAATACAATTCCCTCAGAATAAACTATGATTGAAAGGCTGATGAAAAGTCAAATGAAGGGAAAGACCCCTGTAACAATGTTTTAGAAAAATTATTTGATGAAGAAACAGAAATACTCAGATTCCTGAGCATCTCACAGAAACAAGTTCAGTTAGAATTATTTATTGCTTCAGTGCTGATACTTGTTCATTGAGGTTCTCATCTTCAATATACATAATATGCAATGATAGCTAGCCATGCTATATCAACCTTTCTTGGGGAATCAGGGATGACATTATGTCTTTGGATATTCACATCAAATCTCTGGTTCCATTCTAGGCTTTCCTTTGGGGGAAATTATCTTTATCCCATCACTAAATTTTTCCTTTTATTCTTTTGTCACACAGGAATAATTTGTCTCTATCTGTTTTGCATGTCATACCTCTTATAAGCTGTAGCCATCTGGCAATTTGACATAATTATGAATTCCAAAAATATAATTGGATCATGCTTGTAAACTGATCTGTTAATCTGGGCATGATTAAGTTATGATTAGGGTGTTGACTGGGCCACGGCAGTAGGGCATTGAGCCCCACTCCTTGGTGGGTGGGGTAATCAAACATAAAAGGAAAGGCAAAGGACAGAGGAGGCAGTTTTTGAGAAGCAGTTCTGAAGTTGGAGTTTTGATCTTGGAAAGGCCCCAGGAGAAGAGAAGTGAGCCATTCACCCATTAATCTACAGCTGACCTTGTGGAGGAAACAGGAGCTAAGCCTGGAGAGAAACAGCCCCAGGAAGAGAGGAACCCAAGAAGCCTGAACCCTGGCAAATGTTGGCAGCTGTCTTGCTCCAACACGTGGCAATGGACTTTGGTGAGAGAAGAAACTTACGCTTTATGGCCTGGCAACTGTGGACTTCTACCCCAGATAAATACCCTTTATAAAGACCAACCCATTTTTGGTATTTCATGTTAGCACCCCTTTGGCTGACTAATACATAAGATTTAGGTTATAATCATTTTAAAGTATTTTTTTCTCATCTATGAATGTGTATTGTGGTATGGTTATCTAATTGGTGGAAAAGCCTTACAAATACCAATGAGGCATATTTAGTGGCATTTTTTGTTTTGGCTTGGTTTGTTTCCTGTTGTTTTTATAAGCAGGTGGACAGGAATTGTGTGAAAAATCATGATTTATATGTAATTCATGAAGTAAAATGCATACTTTAACTTATTTCTTTAAACTTATAGTATGGAATGGGCATAAATGCAAGGAGAAATACTAAAGGCAAAATATATTTTTCTTATTACATCAATACATCAACCATATGTTGGGTCATAAGACAGGTCTCAACAAATTTAAAAAGATTGAAATTATACAAAACACTTTCTCTGATCATGTCAGAATGAAGTTGGATATCAAAAGTGAATGGAAAACGGGATTCATAAATATTTGGTGATTAAACAAAACACTCAAATAATCACTGGGTCAAAAAGGAAATTGCAAAAGAATTCAGCAAATATTTTGAGACAAGTGAAAATGAGAACACAACATATCAACCTTATGGGACTGCAAAGGCAGGGCTGAGAGAGAAGTTTGTAGCCCTCAATGTTTACATTAAGAAAGAAGAAAGAGCTAAAATTAAAGATCTAACTGCACACATGGAGGAAGTAGAAACAACAGCAAACTATCCCAAAACAATCTGTATTAGTTAGAGTTCTCTAGGGAAACAGAATCGACAAGAGATATCTGCCAATAATATGAGATTTTATAAGAGTCTCTCATGTGACTGTGGAGATGCACAAGTCCAGGTTCAACAGGCGGGATGCAAACCAGGGGCTCTGATGAAAGTCCAATGAAGGTCCTTGATGAGTTTCTGGGAGACATTGGCTGTCCAAAGATGAGCTGGGAAATTCTCTCTAAATATTGAAATAACCTCTTTTAAGGTATTCAACTGATTGTATAAAGGCATCACCCATTGCTGATGGAAATCTCTTTGATTGATTCAGGTGTAATCAGTCATCCACCCAGTAAACTCACTGGAGACCAAAGTCCATAAATGTTCTTGTATTGCAATTAGTGTTGCCGGTCAGTATTGTAGGTCAGGACCTGGGTCCGTGAAAATGGTGCCGTGGATGAGAAAGAAAGAGTAAGACCAGAAGAGAAGAGAGAAGGGATCAGGGGACTCGCGTCTGATATGGATAGAAGAGCCCAGCCACCTCATAGAGCGTGGCTTTTATTCGTTGTTTGGCAAATCAAAATACATGTGAACAGTTTTACCTGAGCTGAAATCAACAAATCTTAAAGGTCAATGACTCAGCTCTTTTACATTTCAAACATTGTCTCAGGCTGTTTCCCCATCCAGCTGGAGAGCTTGTTTATTATATTCCCAGGTGACTTGCTTTTCCATCAAGAGTCAGCCTGAAATGCCATCATTTCCCCCTTTTTTATTAGTTAAAGCTCATAGGAACCATTATATAAGCTGATACAAGAAGACCTCCTGTCACACTAGTCTTCTTCCATAGGCTCTTGTGACTGTGCCTGTCTTAGGTTGTCCTCCTCTGAGGATCTTACCCATTATTGACTAACCAGCCAAACTTTTGAGCTCTTACATGGAAGGCAATTTCATTAATATTTATGCTTCTTCAGGTTCCTTAAATGACTATTTTTGTGCAGATAGTTAGTATTAAGATTAAGGGATTATTAGTAGAATCTTTCTACTAAATAATGCCAAATTTAGTTTTTCTTGGCCAAACTTGTCAACAGAAATGCTTTTATCTGGTCTAATTTTTCATTTTTTCTATGAATATGTTATTACTTTAGCCTGGACAATACAAACAAAATGCATATAACAATAATTCCTAATCCAATCCAAAATGATATTTGAACTGTTTTTCATTTCCACCAGTGAAACAGCTGCACCAGTGGTTTCTTTCAATTCATTTTGATACATGCTCAATGCCTTATTTTGCAATTCTAAAAGATCTATAGAAACATTATGCTTATATCCAATCAAATGATTTTTCACTTCCTCCCAATCATGTTCACTATTATTATAAGCCAAAGGAGTAATACAAAAAGAACTTTCATTCCAATCTCATTTAAGAGCTCTTAACAAGTTTAAAGTATAAATTTGATTACTCAAATATATAATAGTTGTTTCAAGATCAGTCATATGATTATTCAGTTCCATATCAATGTGAGACTGGCTATGCCACATCTCACTTGCATTTTTATACCAGTCCTTAACATATTGTTGATTCTGGACTCTTTAATGCAGTGCTGTGCCAGTGATAGCTGCAGCAGTTATTAAGCCAATCAGTTCCAAAATTTCTGCTATTAAAAGTCTAATCAGTCTTTTAGTTCTTTTTAAATAATGGTTGAGGAAATGCCACAGCAACTGGGATTCTGGAAACTGCTGCCAATGTCTGGTCATCTGAACCGGTAACCATAGTCTTTTTCTTCTTCTTGCTATAAAGAGTTTGATTTTCCTGCAAATATGAATTCTTAAAACATGTAAATGAGGAGCAATTGGATCAACTAATGTTCCTTTCACCAAAAGTTACTGTTCCAGTGATATAACTATAGGATCTCGTACACATACTGTAAAAAATTGAGTTGATTTTCTTTTTAAAATAGTAATATCAGTCTTGCTGCCTTGCCTTTTGAAAACTTGACCAGTTCCCAAAAATAATTTCCACAAATAACTTTAAGTTTTGTTAAGTTTAGTGTCCCATTGTTATGGGATATATCCTCCTTGATTTTTCCAAATTATTGAGCTGTTAATAAATTCTGTATTACCAGAATTTCAGAAATAAGGATTACTTCATTTGTGATTATGGTTGAATTATTAATGAACCAAGATATGGTTGTGTTTTTAATAGGCTTCAGTATCCCTATAAGGGCCCGATCCTTTACAATTCCATAGGAATCATTAAACAACACAACCTCTATAAGCCCATGACAAATATGCCATTTGTCATTAAGTAGTCTGTTGTGAGATTGATTAAGATCAATCGGGTAAGACTCATCGTTCCAAGTTAACAGCTCTAGAATAGGTGAGTTGGTTATGTATGCCCGATAAGTGTAATTATGATGTGGTATCTTACCTTGACCTAATACTTTACCTATAATTAATCAAATGTGAAACCACCATGTCCATAGTTTAAGTCTTGGCAGCATCTTCATCTCTAGGCTTGATTCTTCTGGAGGGGATCCACTGCTCTTCTCCTGTTTCTGTAATGATAAGAGCAAACCCTCGGTCCCAAAATTTTACCTCTCCTTTTTCCCATTTATTGTTTTCATTTTTACAATTTATTGGTTGTCCACATTTTTCATTTTCATTCCTTTTTTTAACCTCCCAATGTCTTTCTGCTGCTGTGGTATTAGAAATTTGTTGTCTATTAAGAAAATTTAAAGTAAGCGATGCTTTAGTTTGTCTTTAGCAGATTCTCCTCCATCTCCCCCTTTTTGTTTTTGCAACATTAATTTTAATAAATGATTATTTTTTTCTACTATCGCTTGTCCTTGGGGGTTATATGGAATTCCTGTAACATGTTTAATATTCCAGTCACCGCAAATTTTTTTGAAAGATTGACTATGATAGGCAGGCCCATTATCAGTTTTTAGCTGTGCTGGCAGGCCCATTACAGCAAAACAATGTAATAAATGAGAACGTATATGTGAGGCCTTTTCACCAGCTTGAGCAGTTGTTCAAATAAAATTAGAATATGTGTCCACTGTCACATGCACATACTGAAGGTGGCCAAAAGAGGGCACATGTGTAACATTCATTTGCCAAATTTCATTAGGATGTTCTCCATGGGAATTAGTTCCTGGAGAGAAAGTGGGGGCATTTATGGGCCCACAAGTAGGACATTGTCTAACAATCCTCTTACTTTCTTTTACTGTTAAGTGGGGATACTTATGACGTAAGCCAGAAGCATTAGTATGTGTAAGTTTATGATAATCAGTAGGAGATTCTGTATGAGCAATAAGTTTATCTACTAAATCATTCTGTGAAGCCATAGGGCCAAGAAGTTAAGAATGGGAACGAATATGAGTAATGTAGACTGGATTAGATCATTCACAAACAGTTTTTTGTAATTGTAGGAAAAGAACTAATTCAGAAGCTGGAGTTACTTGAGCTGTTTCTATATGACAAACAACGTGACAAACATAAGCAGAATCAGACACAATATTTAAAGGCTCAGAAATACCAGTTAGCAATTGAATAACAGCCATAAGTTCTACCTTTTGGGCAGATAAATAAGTTGTTTTCCAAGATTTTGTAGTTGGGCCTAAATAGCCTGCATTTCCATTACTGCTGCCATCAGTGTAGTAAGTTGGCACAGCAGAGAGTGGTTGTTGTTTGACAACCTTAGGAAGAATCCATGAAGTACATTTTAAAAACTGTAAAAATTTTGAATTTGGGAAGGGATTGTCGATTGTTCCAATAAAATCTGCTAAGGCCACTTGCCAAGAGTTACTGAACTGCCAGACCTGAGAAAGCTCCTGCTTTGTAAGATCTAGTATGATTTTATCAGGATCTCTAGCCATAAGCTGTCTCAGGCGAATACGGCCCTTTGATATGATTGCTGAGATTTTTTTCAGGATAAGTATGAAGTTTTTTTGTATCTTTATTGGGTAGGAATATCCATTCTATTATGCCCTCCTCTTGCCAAAGTATCCTAGTAGGGGAATGGCAAGATGGAAATATTAAAAGAGAAATTGGAAGATTTACATTTATCTTTGTTAGTTGGCTATTTTGTACTCTTTTTTTCTAGCCATTTTAACTCCTCTTTTGCTTCTGGGCTTAAGATGAGAGGACTATTTAAGTCAGGGTCTCCTGTTAGAGTATTGAAAAGATCAGTTAAGGCATAAGTTGGAATTCCTAAAGTAGGCGGTACCCAATTAATATCACCCAGTAATTTCTGAAAATCATTTAAAGTACATAAATTATCAGTATGAAACCGGACCTTTTGTGGAGTTATAATGTTTTTATTAATAATATGTCCTAAAAATTGAAAAGGAACCTGTTTTGAATTCGAAATGATGCAAGATCTCAATACCAGAGGTATAACTGGAAAATTCACTGATACATGAAAATTAAAGGTACACTCTTAAAAAATCAGTAGGTCAAAGAAGAAATAGCAAAGAATTAGGAAATTTCTTGATGTGAATGAACAAAAACAAACAAACAAACAAAAACAAATCTTAGAGATGCAGCAAAAACAGTGGTGAGAGACAAATTTATAGCACTGAATTCTTACAACAAAAAAGAGGATATCCAACCTCACAACTTGATGTACAAGAAACAGAACAACATAATAAACCCAAAGAAAGCACTTAAAGGACATAAAATAGATTATATTGGAGATGAATGAAAAAGAGAATAAAACACAATCGAGAGCATCAATGAAGTCAAAAGATGTTACTTTGTAAAGATAAATAATATCAACATTATTTTATGTATCCCCAAAAGAGAAAGAATATGTTTGTAAACTAATCTAATCTTCTGAATGTGACACCCTTTTGATTATATTGGATTCAGTTGAGAGGCCCCTGATTAAGTTTACTTGATAAAATCAATTTAGAGCTTCAGTTTGGGCTACATCAGTAAGTCTTAACTCAGGTGGAGTCTCTGCCCCCTTAGTGGGCTGACATAAACAGATGCTCACTCAAGAAGACACACAGGAAGAGAGAGAGCTCTGTCATTTTTGATGCTGGGGCACTGGTGAGAGATCATCCCTTCCCCTGATAGCTTAAAGCTGAATCCCATGGATCCCTAAAAGAAACAGGAATTCCAAGAAGATGGGACCATGGAGAGATTGCATGCCATCTTGCTTCAACTTGTTGTGGACGATTTTCATGAGAAAGTACCTCTTATGGTACCTTGAGTTGGACTTTCCACACCTTTGGGAGTGTAGGCTTTTATACCAAATACATACATTTTATAAAAGTCAACATTTACTGGTACTTTGCATTGGTACCCTTTTAGCAGTCTAATACTACTACTTACCCTGACTAAAAAAGAAAGAGAAGATCTCTATGGATAGAGATCAAAACAGTAATCAGAATATCCTAACAAAGAAAATCACAAGCCCAGACAGACTCACTGGTGAATTGCAGCAAAATTCCAAAAATAAAAATCCTCCACTAAATTGAATCATATAGAACACTTCTGTGGCAGTTTGATATTATCTTATGAATCCCAAAAAAGGAAAGAATTGGTTCTTAAACTAATCTATTCCTGTGGGTGGGATTCCATTTGATAGCATTAAATTTGTTTGAGGGTCCTTTGATTTGATTACTTGATAAAATCCCTTTAGTGCTACTGATTGGACTATGTCAGTGAGCTGTGACTCAGGCTGAGTCTCTTCCCCATTGCTAGGTCTGATATAAACAGAAATACAGAGAGATTCAGACAGACACAGGAGAAGGAAGCTGCCATATTTAAACCTGCTATGTGAAAGAAGACTAGTAGATCACATAAACATGAAGCCCCCAAGAACCTGGGCCTATGGAGTAGCTCAAGAGGAGATAAAGCCTGCAAGGTCCTATGGAGTAGCTCAAGAGGAGATAAAGCCTGCAATATACCTAATAGCATACAACTGAATTCAGAAAGGGGGTGAAGCAGCCAAGATCTGTATATGATGCCTGGAAAGAAACAAGTCCTATGCCTGGTTGCCCCCAGCTGAGCTAAAATCTTGGCAGAGATTGGTGGCCGTCTTCTTTCAAAATGCAGCAGCTGACTTTGGTGAGAAAGCATCTCTGATGGTGCTTCAGTATGGACTTTTCACAGCCTTGGAACTGTAAGCTTTTGCCCCAAATAACTCCACCTTACAAAAGCCAACCCATTTCAGGTACTTTGCATTGGCAGCACTTTGGCATTGTAAAAAATGTCCTAACTTATTCTACTGAGTAGCAGCACACTAATACAAAAGCAAAATAAAGTTTCCACAATAATATGAATATTTACAAAACTCCAGCAAACAAAATTCAAAAGCTTGTTAAAAATTTTATAAATGATGATCAAGTGAGATTTATTTCAAGTGTTCAATAGTGATTCAATATAAGAAAATCAATTAATATAATTCACCTAATTAGTAAAATGAAGTAAAAAAATCATAAAAAATATAAAATTAAAACAACCATCTAACTTGATTCAGGAAAAAAATATTTGGATAAATCAAGCACTCTTTCTGTAAAAACACTGAATAGTCTAGAAATATTAGGAAGTTAACTCAAAACGATAAAGTTCAAATATGAACATTCCAGAGCCAACACCATATTCAAGGGCAAGACAAGGATGAACAATTTCACAAATATTATTCAACATTAAAATGTGTGATCTAGACAGATTAATTGGGCAAGAAAAATAAAATAAAAGGCATCCAAATTGGAAAGGAAGAAAATTTTCCCTGATTGCAGATGACATGATACTATATAGAAATTTCTGAAAAGTCCACAACAAAATAAGATCTAATGACTAATTCAGCAAATAAGTGTAAAATAACAATGTGCAAAATTAGTGATGTTTCTAAGATTAATAGTCAGGGTTTTCAAGAGAAACAAAACTGACAGGAAGTATCTGTAAATAGTATGAGATTTCATAAAACTGCCTCACATGACCATGCAGATACACAAGTCCAAATATTTAGGGCAAGGTGCAATCCAGGAACGCTGCAGAAATTTCCTCTGAAATTTCTGAGTTCCCCAGGAGATGCTGGCATTCTGTAGTAGAGATGGGAATTCTATCACTCTGAATGCGGAAATAACTTTTCCTTTTAAGGCTTCAACTAATTGAATGAGACCTCTGTCATTGGTGATGGCAAACTTATCAGTTGATTGCTGATATAATCAGCCATATAGGCAATAAAACTGATGATTAAAATCCATGAAATGCCCTTGTATTAAAATTAGCCCAGTGCTTCCTTGACCAAACACCTGTGCTCCATTACCTGACTGATTGGACACATCAGCCTAACTGTCACAGTTGACACCTTGTCAACTTGGAAGCCATAAACATCACCTTATCCATCCTTAATCTCTAAATAAAAACAATACAGACTTTTCCCCCCTCCTAACAATAACCAACTACCCTGTGTATAACCAGAAATGCATAAAATTCCTCCACAATAAGGTGCAGGCTCTTGGGTAATACTCAATCTCAAACTTAGCATCCTTAAATAGACATGCAACTAATACAATTTATGTCATATGATAACAGGAAAGGATAGGGAAGAAAAAATATATGCATTTTACATATATGTACTGACATTGTCACAATGAAAAAAGGAAAAAATATTCATGATCATTACTGTCCTTGTTTCTATAATTGGTCACAGGGTCAAAGTTCATATTTATCTCTACCTTCTTCCACTACACATTCCATGTTCCCTTTACTCTCAGAAAGCACTTGGTTCTTTGCCTTATGGGGTAACACAAACCTTCATTCCAGAAGATTTGGGGCCATTTTTAGTTATCCCTGGATTTAGTTGTTGAAATTTTCCATTGACTGTAGTCACAGGACATAGCAGTTGTAAGAGATCTCCTGTAATGCAAATATTTTCACTGTCGTGATTTTGTGATAATCAGGGTAGGCTAAACATTCACTTTATTAGAAACCATGCATGTGTCCCCAGACCTAGTTTTTCTCCCTAGGTCTGGTTTTTAGAGTGCTGGTGATAAACCAGGCCTGATTAATTATATGACCATCTTGTATGGGAAATGACTGTAATTCTAGTTATCTTTGGTCAACCTTAAGAGAAATAGGAGGGGAGCTGATGTGGCTTAAATGGTTGGAAGTCCATCTCCCATATGAGGGGACCTGGGTTTGATCTCCGGGACATCCCGGTAAAAATAAAATTAAAAAAAAGAAAAATATAGAAGATGTGTGGGCCACCAGGTCCTGTGCCCACCGAGCCACACAGCAAGATGATGACAAAACAGGAGAGTGACACAAAGGAGAACCAAGACCATAACCACTGAAAAACCAGGAACTAAGGTGGCACAGGCGATAGGACACCTCTCCACCACATTGGAGTTTCCAAGGATCTAAGCCTGATGAAAACAGGAAGAGAAGGATGAGAAGAGAGGGCAGGAAAGAGACAGAGAACTGACCAGTGAATGGACACAAAAACAGCAAAAATGGGGGGGGGGTTAAAAATGGATAAAAGTAAATAAATAAGAAAAAATAATAATGATAGGGTGAGTTGGGGAAAATATAGCAAATGTAAGATATGGACTATAGTTAGTACTGTAGTAATATTTTGACGATATTCTTTCATAATTTCTAACAAATGTTTCACATCAATGCAAGCTATTGGTGGAGTGATGTATGGGAGCCCTGTATGATGTTATGCCATGTTTGTTTTGTAAGTTCACAACTTTCATTATACACTTATTGTTTATGTATGTTCATACATGATTGATATACTTTAATAAAATAAAAATGAAAAAAAGAGCTCTCCTGTATTCCAGGAAACTCTTCTTCCATTGTGTAGAAAAGTTATATTTTCCCTTGATAGTTTCAATCATCCCTGCTTGTACAGTGAGTCCCTTCACGTCTGTTGATTCAGATGCATGAGGAGACCAAAGTGGCCAGGTGGCAGTCTTAACTCCAGTTCAATGTTATTGTTCTTGTGCTCCCTGGAGGAAGCACTCCTCCTTTTGGAATTAAAAAATGTAGAGCAACAGAGCATAAGGTTACAGGGACAGGAAGCAAAAATTTTCCTAGTGGATCACTAGGGGTAATAGTGAGTGATGCCAATCCCATTCCCCTCCTTGATTCCTTGAACCACAAATCTGGCTATGGGAGAAACATCACCTTAGAGTGTATGCTGATTTAGTGCATACACGGTCTCATGGAGAACATTGCCCCAACTCTGCAAGCTTTTTCCACCTATTTTGGAGCCTTAATGGAGTCTTCAAAAGGCAATTCCATTGTTTTATCAATCTAACTCATTCAAGATGATGGGGAACATAGTAAGACCTGTGAATTCCATGAATTCCATGAAATATGCCCATTACCATACATAATTTTCTGTGAAGTGGATTCCTTGATCAGAAGTAATGCTGGGTGGAATACTATGCTGTTGGATAAGGTTTTGGTAAGTACATGGGAGGTAGTTTTGGAAGAATCATTACATAAAGGGAAGGCAAACCCATATCTAGAGTATGTATATATTCTAATATGTACAAATGGCTGTCCTCCTGGATGAATGTGACACCAAGAGAATATGGGGACCCCCTGAAGATGTTGGTAGGTATATTGGCTATGCTATAGCAGGTAGCAGAGCATCTGCATTTAAATAAAAAAAAGGTAGACCACCAGAGGGCGGCAGCCATAGAATGTCCCTTGCTAGGAACTCTGTGCATGGCTACTAAGGCAGAACAATAAAAAAGCCTCTGTTCTCTACATAGTGGAGGAATCAAAACTAGAAAGAGATCTGCACCAAGCACAAATTTCAAGAGCCACTACACAGCTACAGTAACCAAAAAACAGTTAAGTAAACATAGAACAATGGAATAAAATAATGCATTCAGGAATAAACCCATTATTTAGCCTACTGATTTTTTACCCTTCCTTTATTTCATTATTTTAAAAAAACATATTTTTATTACAGAAAATGTGAACTTACAAAACAATCATGCATATGTGTGGCATTCCTATATAACACCCCTTTAACAGCATATCACAATGCTGTTGAACATTTGTTACATATTTTGAGATAATATCATCGGACTATTACCACTAACTATGGCCCATAGGGTACATTTGTGATATTTTTTGCATACCCCCCAATTACTAACACAGTACATCTTTGGTATTGATGCAAGAATATTACAGTATTGCAGTAAGTAAATCCTAGTCCATAGGTTACACTAATTGTATTCATTCCCTGTTTCTCCACATTCCCACTACCCCATTATAGTTATGTACATCTGCTCTAGTTCACAGAAGGACATTCTTGCATTTTTACTATTAACCACAATTCTCATCCACTTCTGGATTCACTGTGATATTCATTCCCTAGATTATTCTCTTGCTTTTTTTCAGTTGACATTTACATCCCTAAACTAACCTTTTCAGCCATAATCCCATTTATAAACCAGCTGCATTAGTTCTGCTCACTATAATGTGTTACCATCAACACTATCCATTTCCACACTTTCACAGTCAAGTTAATTAAAACTTCTACATATACTAAGCATCAGTAGTCCTTCTCAGACCTCCTCTTATCTCCTAATAACCTATAATCTAGGTTTTAACTCCATGCATTTAACTCCATGAATGTAGTTCATATTAGTGAGACCATGCAATATTATTCTTTTGTGTCTGGCTTATTTCACTTAGCATAATTTCTTTGAGATACATCCATGTTATCATATATGCCCCAATTTCATTTCTTCTTACTGCAGCATATTATCCATCATAATTATACACCACATTTTATTTATCCATTCACTGGTTGATGGGCACTTGCATTGTTTCCATTTTTTGGCAATTGTGAATAACGACGCTATGGACTTCAGTGTGCAAATGTCTCTTTGCATCAAGTTTTCAGTTTTCTAGATATATTCCTAGTAAAAGAATTGCTGGATCATATGGCAGCTCTCTGTTGAGCTTCCTAAGAAACTGATAAACTGTATTCCGCTGCAGTATTTTACAATCCCACCAACTGTGGAGTGTTCCTATTTCTCCACATCCTCTCCAGCACTTACTGCTTTTTTTTTTTTTTTTTAAATAATGGCCTTTCTATGTGGTGTGAGATGATATTTCATTGTTTTTTTGATTTGCATTTCCCTAATACCTAGTGATATTGAAATAATTTTTCATGTACTTTTTGGTTACTTGTATTTCTTCTTTAGAGAAATGTCTAAGTTTTTTGCCCATTTTAAATTTGATTGTTTGCTCTTTTATTGTTCAGGAGCTTGGTCTCTTTATGTAAAGTGGAAATCAAACCCTTGTTGTAAATGTGGTTTCCAAATATTTTCTCCTATTGAGTGGGCTGCCTGTTCACCTTCTTGATGAGGTCCTTTGAATCACAAAAGTGTTTAAGTTGGAGGAAGTCCCATTTACCCATATTGTCTTTTATTGCTCCTGCTTTCATTTTAAGGTTAACGAATCCACCACCTAGCACAGGTCTTGAAGATGTTTTCCTACATTTTCTTCTAGGAGTTTTATGGTTCGAGCTTTTACATTTAGGTCTTTGATTCATTTTGAGTTAATATTTTTATAAGGTATGAGATAGTGGAATTCTTTCTTTTGACTATATATATCCAGTTCTCCAAGCACCATTTGTTGAAGATACTTTTCTGCCCCATCTGGGTGGGTTTGAAAACCTTGTCAAAAATCACTTGCCCATAGATGTGGAAGTCTGTTTCTGAGCCATCAATTTGGTTCAATTTGTCTATGTGTCCATATTTATGCCAGTACCATGCTGTTTTTACCACTTTAGCTAGGTAATATGATATAAAGACAGGAAGTGAGAGTCCTCCAACTTCTCTTTTCCTTTTTAAGATGTTTTTTGCTACTTGGGGACCCCTTACCCTTCCAAATAAATTTGATAATAGTGTTTTCCATTTGTTTAAAAAAATTAGGTGGAATTTTTATCAGTATTACATTGAATCTATATATCAATTTGGTAGAATTGACATCTTAATGATATTTAGATATCCAATCCATGAGCATGGAATGTTCTTCAAATTATTTAAGACTTTTAAAATTTTCTTTTAACAATGCATTATAGTCTTCTGAATACAAGTGCTTTACATCCTTGGTTTAGCTTATTCCTAAATATTTAATTCTTTTAATCTCTATTGTATATGGAATTTTTTTTCTGACTTCCTCCTCAGATTGCACATGACTAGTTTATTGAAATACCAATGATTTGTGCTTATTGATCTTGTGTCTTGCCACTCTACTGAAATTGTTTGTTAGTTCTAGCAGCTTTGTTGTAGATTTTGGGGGACTTTCTATGTATATGATAACATAATCTGCAAATAGTGAATGTTTTAATTATTTCTTCTAATTTGAATGGTTTTATTTTTTTTACTTGTCTGATTGCTCTAGCTAGAACCTCTAGCAGTATATTGAACAACAATGTTGGCAGTGTGCATCCTCATCTTGTTCCTGATCTCAATGGCCATCTTCCAATCTTTCACCTTTGAGTACAATATAAGCTGTGGATGAATGTACAATGGTGCAGACACTGTGGCAAGCAGTTTGGCCATTCCTGAGAAAGTTGAACACAGATTTTCCACTTGACTCAGATATATTACTTCTTTGTACTTATCCAAAATATTAGAAAGCTGGGATTCAAATAGATATATGTACCACAATCATCATAGCAGCACTACTCACAATATCCAAAATGTGGAAGCAACTCGTGTCCATCAAGTAATGAACAGTAAACAAAATTTTGAATTTACATATACATACATACACAGGGATATTATTCAGCCATGAAAGAGAATGAAGTTTCGATATATATCGCTTCATGGATTACCTTGGAGACATTATGTTGAATAAATTAAGCTAGACACAAATAGATGAAAATTGTGTTATCTTACTTGCATGAAATACCTCAAATAGGTAAATTCATGGACATAGAGCATAATTTGGATTACTAGTGACAATACCAAGAATTAGAATAAGGAGTTATAGGCTACTAGGTGCATGATTCATGTATGAGGTAATGAAAAATTTGGGATTAAGGGTGTGGGTAATTGTGGTAGAATTCTGTGAATTATTTAATATCTCTGAATTGTATACTGAAAGATGATACAATAGGAAATATTAAGCTTTATATGTTATTAAAATTTAAAGTTTTTAAAATTATATACATTAAATAGAAAAAAAAACCTTTGTTTTGTTTTCTGTGTAACATATTCTGGTCTGGCCAGAGTAGAGATACAAAGCAGGTCCTCTGGTCAAATCCACTGCATTAAACCACTCTCTGCCCTCCACCACTCTTTCCTTCTTTCCTGGGAGGAAGAATTCTGTTCCTCTTCCTCTCTTATTTGGAAGCAGTAGGCCAGGTGTTATATCCAGGCTGCATGCCTTGAGGGTGGGAGATGTTTGCCTTTCTTGGCCACTGCAGAGATTTTAGTAACTTGTGGTGGTCATTTCAGGTTCTTCATCTCTCTGTCTCTCACCCTCCTGGGAATTTGCACAGCACTGTCCTTATCAGTTGACCTCCAAAGCAGGCCCCTCATACAGCTTTTAGCTCTTTTTCCATTATTTTGTGGGAGAGCTGAGCCCTGCCTGCCTACCCCAATGCCATCTTCCTGGAACTCACACTATATTCTTTTTCTTCTAAATGAAAACAGGGTAATATGTATATGTGCCATTAATCCTTGTTAAAAAATGTATACATTATTGTTTTCAAGTGCATTGATTAAGGTGTTTTAAAGTGCATCATCTAAGATGTTTGAAAGATCATTGGCTAAGGAGTTTTAAGTATTTGAACAAATCTTCTTAAGCAAATTATGTTTTCATAATTTCATTTGTAAAGTTAAATTATATTCTTTAAAAAGAACAAGGACTATAGTAAAAAAACTTAACAACAAAAAAATATTGTTCTGATATTCTTAAAGAAATGGTGACAACATGCATATTATTTTCTAAAATATTCATTCCTTTAAGGCAGAACACAGCTTTTACTTCTTCATCTTGATATTTCTAATACTTATTATGGGCTTGGGACATTTCAGGCTCCTAAATAATATAAAGTAAATAATGAAATAAATAACAAATTGTAGAAAACCAACAAGAAATTATCAAGACTGTTACATATTTTAAACTACTCAACACAATGAATTTAAATCTTGGAGGCTCTTTCTTTTGTGGTACAAATATTCACATGAAGATTACATTTTGCTTCTTCTGTGATTTAACTTAAATCATATCTTTCATGTGGCCAAAGACATAGTGAGTATTGCATACTTTACAATCTTAAAACAATACATTCATTTCTTCCTCAGCTCTTATAAATTCTTTGTCTGGTTAACATTCCTTAAACATTGTAAAGACTTTGTTTTTAAAACCACTGTTTTTACATTAAATATTTTAATGATTTCTATTACAGCTCAAACTCTCATTGGAAGTTTATGATTAATTTTACAGGAAATATTTTATACTTCTAAGGTATGACTATGCTATTTAAGAAAGTTATCTTGGGAAAGCAGACAAGACTCTGACTTATACTCTTTATTATTATACCTAATGTAATCTCTGAATCACAAAATTTCACTTGCAAAAATATTTGAAAGACCCTATTCACAACACACCCATTGATATATTAAATAAATTAACATCATATCTCTATCACCCACTTTTAACCAAGATTTATCATATATACTTTATTTATTAAAATAAATATAGTATTACAAATAAGTTATGTTTCTGTTTACTTAAACCTCTCCTTTTCCATCTATGTGAAAAGATTATCAATTTCATAAATGTTTTGTATTTTCCAAAACTTTCTTTACTGCATTTGCTACTATGTAATTGGATACATAAATTAGATAGGTAGACAGATAAATGATAGATTCTTCTTAGTTTTGTAGTTGTATAATTTGTTTTATTTCATTAATAAAATTTGTGTCATAGTGTGGTTCTTTATTTTCCCACTCAGCAGTAAATATTTGAGATATACTTCTCTCTCTCTCTTTATTTTTAAAATTTGAACACTTCACCTTATATTCCATGGAATATGGTCATTTGTTTAATTGAAAGCATTGAGAATGAGAACGTGGTTCTCATACAAACTCTGAATAAAAGGCCACCCTTTCCCCACTCTCCCATGACCACTATCTAGCTCATCATTCCAGACTTAAGACATTTCATTTATCACAGCAGAAGATGCTTAAAAACATCTTTAACTTTAAAAATGCTGCAGAAAAGGCCTTTATTGGCAAATTTTAGCTTTTTACTAAAACTGGTACAGTTTACAGTTGATTAATATTCACAAAAAGATGTAAGAGAACTAGAAATTAAAATGCACCGTATGATTTTTTGTTTTGCTTTGTTTTATTTTGCAATCTGAGTTCAACCCAGGTCTCCTTTACTACAGAATGCAAAGAAGATACCCTCTAGGCAACTGCATTGCTTTTAAAACTAGACCTTAGAAAGAGCTTCCTCCAGGAAAATGCACATATTTTGAAGTTAGTATCATACTTAACATGTAACTTAAAGTTGGGAAAAAACTTTCTTGAAGCCACAGTTTGTTTCTCTCTCAACCTTGAAACCAAAAAATTGTCTTAGCAGATCTCACCTGGAGAAAAAGCATTCATGGTCTAGGCTGTGCTAGGGAGGCCATCCAACAGCCAACCCTAGGCCTGGCCCTTAGTTTAGCATTGCCATTAGAAATTCTTCCTGGGCTTCCTAAAATCTTCTTCATTTTTCAGTTATCTATTATTCAATGGTATTATTATGCCTTCATGTATTTATTGGAGTAAGTTTCCCAACTGTATTGTAAAATTTCAGGACCTGATCTCTAAAATTTTCCATTTCCATTAAGCTTTCTTGGGTTTTCCTGAACAAAACTCATCAAGATATTTACTAGGAAGGTACACAATGCTTGAATTGAAAGTTTGTATGACAGTTTATATGTCTTTCAAATTTCTTTCTTATATACTTAGTATTATATTATCCCTTAATAACCAAATAATTGCTCATTTCATTGTTTTTAGAAATCTAAATTATTGACAATCTATATGTATTTTATTTCTTCAAGAATCTTTGGTAGTAAAGGTTAGGAGTATTCTTTTTTTGGAATAAATATATATATAGTCCAAAATATATATATATACTTTAAAAGATACATAGATTACTTAAATGTTACATAAAAATATAGGGGATTCCCATATGCTCTACTCTCTATATCTCCCACATTTTCCCACCTTAACGACATCCTTCATTAGTATGAATTGTACATTCATTACAATTGATGAACACATTTTGTAGCATTGCCACTAAACATGGATTATAGTTTACATTGTAGTTTACACTCTCTCCCACACAATTTTGTAGGTTATGACAAGATATGTAATGTCCTGTATCTGTTGTTGTAATGTCATTCAGGACAATTCCCAAGTCCCCAAAATGCCCCTATATTACACCTGTTTCTCCCTCTCCCTGTCCTCAGAACTTCCAGAGGCCACTGCCTCCACATCAGTGATATAATTTCTTCCATTAATAGCATCACTTTTGCCTCCTCAACATTTTACATGAGACCTAGACTCAAACATCTGAAGGAGATTTCTGTTACTTTTCTAGCCAATAGAACCTTCCCTCCAGAGTTTTATGTTTAGGCAGCACAGTGTCCCACCACAATTTTAAATCATAATCTACTCTTGTTTAACAGTGCATTTCCTCCTTTATCACCCTTTACCTATAGATGCATTTTGTTTTTTATAGTAATTTTTTTTTTTATTTTTTAAAAGATACTTAGATTACATAAATGTTACACAAAAATTGTAGGGATTCCTATATGCCCCACCTCCCACACTTCCCACAACCTTTCACATAAACATCCTTCAGTAGTGTAGCACATCACCTGCAATAGATATACACATCTTGGGGCTTTGCCACTAAGTGTAGACCATAGTTCACATTGTAGAAGACATTCTCTCCCACACAATTATGCATGTTATATGATGATATAAAATGGCCTATATCTGTCACTGCAATGTCACTCAGGATAATTCCCAAGACCTGAAAAAGCTCCTGTATTACAACCGATTTTCCCTCTCCTTGTCCCCAAAGTGTCCAGTGGCAACTGGTTCCACATTAATGTTGTAATTACTTCCATTGCGTATATCACAACATGTCTATAGCAGTATACCAGTAAGTCCACTGTAGCCCACAGCTCTTCCCCCACTCCTGAGGAGTCTGAGATGGTGATGTCCACTCCATCTCCAAGTGAGAGGGGGCTTGTATCCCATTGATAAAATGGACGGGATTATCCTGCCTGCAGCTACAGACTCTCCATTCCTTGGGATGGCAATTGTCCACCATCATCTGCCCACCAGATATCCAGGGTGAGTCCATATTGAGCTGTAGAGAAGGAGTTGCAGCTCCACTGAGATTCTGGGCCCAGGTGGCATATGGACATCCCAAAGACTCCGGTCTTTGGAAATACACCTACAAACTCCAGCACCACATATAGGTTTTAATAGAAGAGACAGATGGACCATGAGCAGGGAAGACATATTTGGGTCCAACTCTGTCATTCTCAGGAGCAAGTATTCCAAAGTAGAACCCACTGTTAAGGCACCAAACTCTGGGGCTATCTGCCCTGAAATAGGACCTTGGTGTCTCCAGAGCCCTCAGGGGCCCCTCTGTTTGGGGTGATATACAAATTGGAAGTCTATGAGGTCTTATTGAGATGTGCATAAGTGTTAACTCTGGGATGACCTCCTGACTCTCTTTGAAGACTCTCAGCCATATGAACTCATTTGTCTTTACCTTTACCCGCTTTTATTCAAGGTCTTTTTCCAGTCATATTGCCCATTGGCACTTGTTAGTAATCCCTCCTTGCCAGGGAGGCTCATGCCTGGGGGTCATGTCCCATGCTAGGAGGAAGGTAATGCATTCATATGCTGAGTTTGGCTTAGAGAGAGGCCACATTTGAGCAAAAAGGAGGCTCTCAGGAGGCAACCCTTAGGCACCCCATAACAATAGGCTAAGTTTCAATTTCAAGAGGAAAGACTCAGAAGGCTAGTCATCACTAACAAGAGCAGATCAGTGGATCATCCTTTGTTGCCAGACACTGCCCCTTCACATGGGGAGCTGTTGCTACTCCCTTGAAGTATATGGCAAAGCTCTCCAGGATGGGAATTCAGTATTCTCTCATTTATTGAGTGGTTCTCCACCCACTGTGATCATACCCCATGAGCTTTTGAACAATTTTATATACCTTTTATGTATGTTCAGGTGAACTTCCTCCTATGCACACCCCATCCCTGACACCCCTCACCAATGATCCTCTCCCAAACCAGTTGTAACCCTTTTGTGACCCAAAGCTTCTTTAAAGATGAAGCCAATACAATAGCCAAATACAATTAATAGTAAAAAAAATGATGTTTAAACGTAAGAGATAAAATAACTGAAAACTTTTTAAAAAATCATAAAATTAAAAAAATTAAAGGTTTGCGTTATTGAAAAAAATGAGAAAAAATTAAATATATATATATATATATTTTTTTTTACATTTTGCTTTTTATCACTGCAATATCTGGTGTCTAGTGTGTACCATGACACCTTCCCCCCTCATTCACCAGTGTCTCACTATTTTTCATTTAATTTTCAAAGAAGTTTAAGGTCACAGCAATGTCACACACAGAATACAAGGCACTCTCATGTACCCCACCTCCTCCCACTTTCCTCACCCCATATTAAAACCTTTTTGTATGTGGATGATAGCATTGTTGAAATGATATACAGATAGTGAAACATAACTACTAAATATTGTCAATGGTTTACAGTACGATTTACATCTCAGATTGTACAAATTTTGATGATATTTACCATGTCCTGTGTCCATCACTGTAATGTAATGAAAAACATTTCCATTGACCACAAAATACCCTCTGTTTGATCTATTCTGTTCCTCCCTCCTTATCCCCCTGGGGCCCATGACGACCCTCTGGCTTGACTCATTGGATGACAAGATTCATAGTTGCATGCAACAAGAGGTCTTGACACACTGGTTTGTCATCCACGATTAGGAACCACCCTTGCTCTTAAGAGATGCCCACCTGTCTATTTCTGAGCAAATCTGTCCTCCCAAAGATGGAAGACCATCTCCTTCCCTCTCATTGTGTGGGTCTCCACCCACTATACAACATATTATGACAGGATGAACACTCACACACTTCCTAGAAGCCTGTTCCAGATGCACCCTGTCCCGAATGTCCCCCCATAAAAAACACCTTAAAAGAGTGACACTTCCTTGTCATATTGCTATAAGGGCACTCCCACCTCTGTACTTTTAACCTCATATCCACAAATCCCAAGTGTGCACCTGGTCCCTCTCCTATCTTTCCTTCCAGTATCTTGGGTATTCTAACCCACCCTTCCCAATCTACCAACCTGTCAACCCTGCACCAACAAACCCAGTAATATCATTACCCCCCAGTTGTGTACCTCTTCAATACACAACTACACTCTATCACTTTACCATAGATTATGTCCATATGGGTGATGGCTCAAAACTTTTTCTTCTTTTTCTCTTTCTTGTAAACCTATCTTTCAGACAATAGCTCTCTGAGAATGCTCTATTTCCTTAATTCATATCAGTGAGGTCATGTACTGTTCATCCTTCAATGCCTGCCTTGCTTCACTCAACTTAAGGTATTCAAGATACATCCATGTTATCCTGTGTGTTAGCACTTTATTCCTTCTTACAGCTGAGTAATAGTTCATTGTATGTATGTATCACATTTTGTTTATCCATTCATCTGTTGATGGGCACCTGGGTTGATTCCAATTTTTGGCAATAGTGAACAATGCCACTATGAACTTTGGTGTGCATATACCTGTTCGTGTTTTTGCATTCATTTCTTCTGGGTATATACCCAACAGTGGAATCACTGGATCATACGGAAGATCTATAGTTAGTGTTTTGAGGAGCCACCAAACTATCCTTCACAGTGGCTGGACCATTCCACAATCCCACCAGCAGTGGATGAGTGCAGCAGTGGATGAGTGGATGAGTGGATGAGTACTCCACATCCTCTCCAACACATAGTCTGCTCTTTTTATAATAGCCGCCATTCTAATTGGTGTAAGATGGTATGGTATCTCAAAGTAGTTTTAATTTGCATTTCTGTAATGACTAGAGATGTCAAGCATTTTTTTCATGTGCTTCCTAACCATTTGTATTTCTTCCTTAGAGAAGTGTCTTTTCAGGTCACTTAGCCATTTTTAAAATTGGTTGTTAGTCTTTTTATTTTCGAGTTGTAGGATTTCTTTATATATGCAGGATATTAGGCTTCTATCAGATATATGGTTGCCAAATATTTTCTCCCACTGGGTAGTCTGCCTTTTTACTTTCTTGGTAGTATCCTTTGAGGTGCAAAAGTTTTTAATTTTGAGGAGATCCCATTTGTCTATTTTTTCTTTTGCTGCTCGTGCTTCAGGTGTGAAGTTCATGGAAACATTTCCTATTAAAAGGTCCTGTAGATGTTACTCTACATTATCTTCCAAAGTCTTTATGGTCTTGACTCTTATATTTATATCTTCGATCCATCTTGAGTTGATTTTTGTATCAGGTGTGAGATGGTGTCCTCTCTCATTCTTTTGGATATGTATATCCATTTCTCCATGCACAACTTGACGAAGAGGCCATTATCTCCCAACTGAGTGGGCTTGATGGCCTTGTTGAATATCAGATGACTGTATAGTTGAGAATTTATATCAGGACTCTCAACTAGGCCTTTGGTCAATATGTCTATCCTTGTGCCAATACCATGCAGTTTTCACCACTTTAGCTTTGTAGTATATTTTAAAGTCAGGTATTGTGATACCTCCAACTTCATTTTTGTTTTTCAATATGTCTTTGGCAATTAGGGATCTCTTATGCTTCTAAATCAATTTTGTAGTTAGTTTTTCCAATTCCTTAAAAAATACAGTGTAGATTTTTTGTTGGGATTGCATTAAATCTGTAGATTAATTTGGGTAGGCTAGATATCCTGATGATGTTTAGTTTGCTATCCATGAACAGTGAATATTCTTCCATTTATTTAAGTCTTCTTTGATTTCCTTTAAGAGTGTTGGGTAGTTTTCTGTGTATGTCCTTTACTTCTTAAGTTAAAATTATTATTAGGTATTCGATACTTTTAGTTACTATGTAAATGGTATTTTTTCTTGATTTCCTCCTCAGATTGCTTGTTATTGGTGTACAGGAATGCTACTGATTTTTGAGCATTGATCTTATACCATGCAACGTTACTGAACTCCATTTAAGTTTTAGAAGCTTTGTTGTAGATTTCTCAGGGCTTTCTACATATAGGATCATGTCATCTGTAAATAATGAAATTTTTACTTTTTATTTTCCAATTTGGATGCCTTTATATCTTTTTTTTGTCTCAGTGCTCAAGCAAGTACTTCTAAGACATAGTTAAATAGGAGCAGTGATAGTGGGCATCCTTGTTTTGTTCATGATCTCAGAGGGAAGGCTTTTAGGATTTCACCATTGAAGATGAAGTTAGCTTTGCGTTTTTCATATATACCCTTTATCATGTACAGGAAGTTTCCTTCAATTCCTATATTTGCAGTGTTTTTTATCAGGAAAGGGTGCTGTATTTTGTCAAATGCTTTTTCTGCATCTATGGATATGAACATGTGATTTTTTTTCTTTCAATCTGTTTATGCTGTGTATTACATTGATTGATTTTCTTATGTTGAACCATCCTTGCATACTTAGGATGAAACCCACTTGGTCATGGTGTATAATTCTTTTGATATGTTGTTGAATGCAATTAGCAAGTATTTTGTTGAGGATTTTAACATCTAGGCTCATTAGAGAAATTGGTCTGTAATTTTCCTTTCTTGTGATATCTTTCTTTGGCTTTGGTATTAGGGTAATGCTGGCGTCATAGAAGGAGTTAGGCAAAGTTCCTTCTATTTCTATTTTTTGGAAGAGCTTAAGGAGAATTGGTGTTAGCTCTTTCAGGAATGTGTGGTGGAACTCATCTGAGAAGACATCTGGTCCTGGGCTCTTCTTAGTTGGGAGGTTTGAGATAACTGAGTCTATCTATATATTTGTAATTGGGCTGTTGAGTTCATCAATTTCTTCTTTCATCAATGTAGGTTGCTTGTGAGTTTCTAGGAATTTGTCCATTTCCTCTAGATTATCATTCTTGCTGACATATATTTTTTCAAGTATGCTCTTATGATACTCTTTATTTTAATGGAGTCAGTAGTGATATCCCCTTCCTCATTCCTTATTTTGTGTATTTGCATCTGTTCTCCATTTTTCTTTATTAGTCTGGTTAAAGTTTTGTCAATTTTATTGATCTTCTCAAAGAACTAGCTTTTGGTTTTGTTTATTCTTTTCTAGTCCTTTCTTATTTTATATTTCATTTAGTTCTGCTCTAATCTTTGTTAAATTTCTTTCTTTCTACTTCCTTTGGGGTTAGTTTGATGTTGTTTTTCCAATTTCTCCAGATGTGCAGTTAGGTCTTCAATTTTAGCTCTTTCTTCTTTTTTAATATATGCATTTATGGCTATGAATTTCCCTCTCTGTACAGCTTTGGCTGCATCCTGTAGGTTTTGGTATGTTGTGTTGTGATTTTCATTTGATTCGAGGTAGTTACTGATTTCTTTTACGATTTCCTCCATGACTCATTGTTTGTCTAAGAATGTGTTGCTTAGCTTCCATATCTTTGTGCCTAATATGGTTCTCCAGCCCTTAGTGCTTTCCAATTTCATTCCATTGTGGTCAGAGAAATTACTTTGTAAAATGTCAATCTTTCTGGATTCATTGAGCGTTGTTCTGTGGCTTACCATTGGTCTATCTTGGAGTTTGATCTATGTGCACTCATGAAGAATGTATATCCTGCTGTATTTGGGTGTAGCATTCTGTTTTTGTCTATTTGGTCCAGGTCTTTTAATGTATTATTCAGAGTCTTTGTTTCTTCATTGATACTCTATCTAGATGTTCTGCCTAATCATGATAATGGTGTTTTAAAGACTCACAATATAATTGTAGAGGCATTTATTTCAGCACTTAGTTTTTCCAGTGTTGGCCTCATGTATTTTGAGACACCCGGACTAGATGCTTAAATGTTTCTGATTATTTCCTCTTCTTGAAAGATTACCCCTTTTACTAATATATAGTGTCCATCTTTGTGCATTACACTAGTTTTAGGTTTAAAGTCTGTATTGTCTGATATTAGGATAGCTACTCCTGCACTTTTTTGGTTATTGATTTTCTTGTAAATTGTTTTCCAACCATTCACTTTCAGCCTACTTGAATCCCTGGGTCTAAGGTGGGTTTCTTGTAGACAACATATAGATGGATCATATTTCCTTACCCATTCTTCCAATCTGTGTCTCTTGACTGGTGAGTTTAATCCATTAACATTCAGTGTTATTACTCTCAAGGAAATTTCTTATATCAACTATATTTTCTTTGGGTTTATGCATGTCATATGCTGTTTTTATTTCTCTTTTTGTCTTTTTAGTTGTTCTTACACTCTCCTCCAACTCTTTCTCCTGTTTTTTCCTTTCAACGTGTACAACTTTCTTTAATATTTCTTGAAGTGCAGGTTTCTTATTGGCATATTCTCTTAATTTCTATATACTTGTGAATATATGAACTCTCCATCATTTTTGAATACCAGCTTTGCTAGACAGAGAACTCATGGGTGGAAGTTTTTTTCTTTTAGTATCTTGACTATGTCATACCACTGTCTTCTTGTCTCCATGGTTTCAGATGAGAAATCAACACTTAATCTTATTGTGCTTCCCTTATATGTGATGGTTCTCTTTTCTCTTACTGCCTTGAGTATTTTCTCTTTGTCTTGAACATTGGAAATTTTGATAATTATATGTCTTGGAGTAGGCCTGTTGGGATTTATACTGTTTGGTGTGCGCTGTGCTTCCTGCACATGTACATCCATCTCCCTCCATAAGGTTGGGAAGTTTTCAGCCATTATTTCCTTCAAAATTCCTTCTGTTCCCTTTCCCTTCTCTTCTCCTTCTGGGATGCCTATAATGCATATGTTTATTCATTTTGTATTGTTGGTTAAATCCCTAAGTCCCTGCTGGATTTTTTCTATCTTTTTATCTATCTGTTCTACTATCTGTTTGATTTCAGATGTATTGTTTTCCACATCACTAATTCTTTCTTCTACCTCTTCAAATGTGCTGTTATGTGAATCCAGCGTCTTTTTGATTTTTTGGATTGTGCCATTCATCACCATTATATCCGTTATATTTTTATGTATGTTTACAATTTCTTCAGTATGTAATTCTAGTGTCTTCTTAATATCTTTAATCTCTTCCTTCACTCCTTAGGTTGGTCTATGCTATTTGTTTGGAAAGCTTTGATTAGTTGTTCATGTTCTGCATCTCTTCCTGGTTTTTAGTTTGTTCATTGGAATGTCCGTGTTTTCCTGTTTCTCAATGTAGTTTGTAATTTTTTATTGCCCTCTGGTCATCATTTTATCTTGATGGATTTATTCAATTGATTATCTTCTCTCTCTGCTCTAGAGTTTTATTTACCCGGTGGTTCTGTGCTTGTGTTAAGTTTTCTCTTTGACACTTTTTTATTCTTGTATTTCCTTGCTTTTTTATGTTCCCTTGAAGGAAAAAAGTTAAGGCCAGAGGACTCAAAAGAGGTAAGAAAGGAAAAGGATAATAGTAATATTGATAAAAGTTAGAAGAGGGGCTGTATCAGACTTAGTAAAATGAATATTTAACTCACATAGGCAGTGTAGAGTAATAGGGGGGATAAGTGGAGTATCTACAATGGAATGGGAAACCAAATAGATAAAAATACAAAGAATGATTTAAAAGGCCAGAATGATGAGGAGAGAGGAAAAGAGTAAAGAAAGGGCCGAATGGAAAAAGTTAATAAAAAAAAAAAAGAAAGAAAAGAAAACAGAATAAAGAAGATAGAAATTGACACCCATGAAATTGAGGACTAATGAAAAATGGTGGAATGTAAGAACCACAACAGAAAGTAGAAGGTGGAAAGATGAAGGGAGCAAAAGATATAGCATTCATAGACAAAATCACTATACACAGAGAATGGAAAATCAAGGAAGAAGAAGCACAGCAAAGAAGAAAAAAGCTAGCAGCACCCCAATTTAAAAAGGGGAGAGGAAAGAGGAAAGAAAGTCAAGAAACAAACAAAGAAAAACCAAACAAACACAGAAGCATGTGGTAAAACAAAGCTAAAGAAGAACAGCATTCCTTCTTGGGTCCTTGTGGAGCCTCTTAGACTGCGTTCATCAATCAATTACCCTGCAGCCTTCTCTCTGAAGGTTTTGAGGCAGATTTTAGCATTTAAATTAAGTTAAAAATAATTTTTTTAAAGAAATAAGGGACCCAAAAGAAGGTCTCTTCTGGACCACCCCTTCTGCCAGGAGGACCCATAATAGGATCATGGAAACTTATCAAAAAGAGTTCTCACTGCCTGACATCCACAGGGGAGCTGAGACTCTGATACTCAGTGTGGAACTATAAAATTGACTGGCTCCGCCCCCTCTCAAACCAAGTCTCTGTGACCCAGAGCTATTAGGTAATTCAGGTTTCCTCAGCAGATTCGCCTCTCCCTCCAGCCCAGCAACACTTCTAGCCAGCTGGTTTGTTCCCCAAAAGCTGCAAGGGGGTCCAGGCAGCCAAACCCATAGAAAAAAACCCTCTCACCCTTTGCCAGGTCCCTCCCACTCTCAGAGTGCTCCCTCTCAACCAGTTGCTGGGAAGATGTGGCTTAGCCATCTGCATCCACGATTTCCAGCTGGGGAAAAAAACTCATGATTTCATATTGAGCAGTCCACCTTGCTCTCCAACTCTTTCCTGATCGAAGTCCCCAAGGTTCTTGCTCTGCAGGCTCCCAGAATAAACCACCTGGGTAGGATACTGTCCCTAGTCAGCATTCCTCCACGATAGAAATGGTGAGTGCACACCCAAACCAACACCATCTTTTGCCCAACCCAAGGAGTATTCTGAAAAAAGAAAGAAAAAGAAATGAATTTGCATTTAAGGTATTAGACTTGTTAAAGTATTGTTTATTGTAGATTCATTGAAATTAATGTCTCTATGGTGTGTGCTGTTCCTCCCTTTTTTGAAAATTGAAGTCAACATTTTAAACCACAGATGTTCCCAGTGGTTTTGTGTAAAGAATATTGACAATTACTTGCTTAAAATATCTAGTAGATGGGATAAAGAATACACACAGAACATGAGAAATTTCATCAGAGAGAGTACACTGTAAGTTAGGGTCCAATGAAATGCTAGAATAAAGATTTTTTAAAGCATACAATTACAGTAGCAGAAACTGTGTATTCCTTCAACAGGTTCATCTATAGAGTCAGTACATCTGAGAAAAGAATGAGTGGACATGAAGATAAGCCAATAGGAATTATTCAAACAGAAAGAATATATATAAAAAAAAAACAAGTTTGGGAAAACAATTATCCAAGATCTGTGGGATAATATTAAATAATTTATTATACATCGAGTTCTACAGCAAGTGAGGGAATGAAGCAGAAGAAATATTTAAGGAGATAATAGCCAAGAATTTTCCAAAAATAAGAAAAGCTATCAAGTTTTTCCCACAAGCATCAGTGAATCCCCAGAAAAGATTAAGACAAAAACAAACCAATCAAGGATAAAATACATCTAGATTCATCAGACTAACTATTGAAAACAAAGACAAATATACATCTTTGAAGGCAGTCACAGGAAAATATATGTCACATATAGTGGAAAAATACATAATTATTATAAAAGACTTGCCATCAATTTTGTTCCAAGCCAGAATACATTGGAAAGATATAATTGAAGTAAAGAAAGATAACTTATTCAATTCCCACTGAAAATTAGAAAAAAAAGACATTTTCAGAAAATTAACACATATACAGGGAAACTATTTTTTGCAGACAGACTTGTGTCTTAAAAAGTATCCAGTCTAGACCATGACAAGAGAAGGACATTAAAAGTAAACATAACTGACACTGAAAATGAAAAATGAAGTTAAATACATGAAATATTTGATTTTTAAAATTTTATTCCTTTAAAAATAATTGGAAACTATATAATAGAGACTCATATATATATATATATACACACGAATATATATTGAGTAATTAGAATGAAATTTACGTTCTTATAAGTACTTCCCTCCATTAGCACATTTCTCCAGATGAAAACATTATACCATAAATATTACTCTTGTACACATTTTTAGATGAGAGAAAGGGCATAGAAAGTTAATTTCCTATAATCACTACCATTAAGCATTTTTTGCCCATTGATTCTACCAAGACTGATTGTGTCCAGAAATCAAGTACATAACATTCTATTTCTACTTTTATTTAAATTCAGCAAATAAAAAATATTTATATTAAAGCAATGATAGAGTGTTTTATTGCATCATTTACTGTTCTTTTCTATTCAATATGATTTAGTAAAAATGACAATTCAGAAAAATAAAGCCTTATCTTTATTAATATTAGACAGCACACAATACTATCAATTATCAGGCATGTTTTAAAAAAATATTGAATCAAATTGCTTCCAAAAATTATATTTTCAATATGTGTACATTGGTTGATGACTCTGATTCCATCAGTTATATATTTCTGTTTCTCAAAACATAGCATTATTTAGGTAAGCATTACATGATATATATATGTATATACATATCCTTCTAGTAATATCCCATTTTTGTAAGATAAACTAACTTGAACTTTGAGATTAATACTTACCATAAGTAAAACTGTCAAAAAATTTCTTCCAGCATTATCTGTCTAGAAATTTGTCAACCTCTAGTTTTTCTCACAACTAAAATATGTAACCCATCTAAGGAGCATGCGATTTCTGTCATTTAATATTTGTTTCCTTTGAAAGAACTTATATTTAAATTTTAGTGCATGATTATTTTCTGAGGTAAAATAAATCAAGCTAAAATTTTGTTCAGGTTCTGGTCAAATAGAAAGTTCACGTGGAAGTTACATAGCAAGAGTATACTGGGAGCTACTGTGAATTCGAGCAGAGCAGAGTATCCCTTGGTTTTCAATAAGGAACCTCTTATATTGAGGATTGTGGATAATGCAATATTGGCTCCTTTAGGGAAATAATTTCCAAGGAAGATTGCTTGACATGATGCTAAGGATAAAAGTTCAAGGACTAATATATCTATGTCAGGTTTGTAACAGAAATTTGCCTTCCCTTTAGAAGCCACACAATGTTGAGCAGGATTACTGATGTTCTTTAGAGATGTTCTGATTTATGACTGGGTAAAAGTGTAGCTATTTCTACAGTAACAATTAATTTATCCGTGGCTAAAAGTCCAGATCATTAACAACCATGGTCTAATAACATTTTTCACAATGAAATAATTTAATATTTAAAAGTGTGACACTATCATTTGACTGAACATTGTTCATTATACAAAAATTATTAAACAACAAAATTCAAAGGAAAAATAGAAATCATTCATAAATGTTGTTATTTGTAGGAATCTGTCCTGCAAAGTTTTGTGGTGATTTGTCCAGCAGAGCCCACGATGATGCAATGAAATTACTCTGATCATGGAAGTTGAGAGAGGTTAGGGGGAGAACAGCTGAAGAAGCTATCCTCTCGTGCTGATCCCCAGCATACATTTTATTCAGGAATTTTTCACAGTCAATGTCAGGTTACAAATGCAGGGTAGTGGTCTGGCAGCACTTGAGGGGTATAAATAATCTCATAAGAATTCCAGGCTGATAATGGGGAAGCAGGATTAAAGAAATATTTAGTGATATACTTAGGAGGTAAGGTGCGAGATAAGGGAGATAGGATAAGCAGGAGTGGGGATTTCTCTGTGAGGGCAGAAAAAACAGGTCTCCAAGCTATTTTTTAGATGTAAAGATCAGAGGTTTCCCACATCTACCCCTTTTCTGTTTAAATAAGAAGAAAAAGAAGAGGGAGAAAGTATCCTGACATAGTCCTTAATAAAAACCGCCCCTTTCCTGATAGTTCAAAATAAATAAATGGGAAATAAATTTTGATAGTAATAGCAAGGCTAGGTCACTGTCTGCTATCTGGGTTCTGAACTGAGCTGTGTGTGGGAAACAAAATAGCCATGGTGGCAGATTACCTCCCTTGGGAGGGGTGAGGGTCAGTTTCCTACCTTTGTAGGCCTTCAAATTCTATCCTGATGTCCCCTCTGTGACTGTGCCTGTCTTAGGTTGTTCCTTCCTTGAGGAATCTTACTTGTCTCTGGCTGCCAGCCACCCTGGTGCCTGGTGCCAAGCAGCATGAAGTGTTCTTTGACAGTTTATGCTTCCATGGCCTTCACACCCAGCATCAGCCTTGGGACTTCCTCATCCATAGGTGGGGCCCCAGCTCTGGTCACTGATTTTGGGGAACCCAGGTTTCTAATGCAGAGAGGGCCCAGAACTGGGCAGGAGAAAAACAGTTCAACACAAGCTCTTAGAAGGCTTACTCAACCTAGGGATGCCAGGCTCATGGCACAAGGCAACCTTACCAGAGGGACGTGTACAGGACACCTCCAGGTTATGATAGGAACAACAGGAAGGGGAGAAACCAGAAAAAACTGTACACAGGAAGAAAGAGGGGTCACAGAGTCAGGCAAACTGGTAGGCAGATGAGAAGTCAGGAAAGGAGACCTTGGGGTGAAAAATTAATTCAAAGTTGTTTTAAACAAAGTGCCCCCAAGTCTCCCCCCTTTTGTTTCTTTGATCTTGATTTCTGGATATGGGAGTCAAGAGAGATGAAGCAGTGATGAGGGTGATGATTTTCTGTTCAGCGTGATGAGCTCAAGAAAGGTCCTGGCAGATTACCCTAAGAATTGGTAATAAAACAAGAAGAATAATTATTCCTATGAGAGATTTTATCCAGATTCATAAGTTTAGGCCATGGAAACAATTTGAGGTATTTAACCACTGTAAATTATCATTAAGTGTTTGAAACACGTTTTGCTGAGCAAGAAGAAGTTGTATTTGAGATAGTTGATGTTCCAGGCATTGCTGGAGAGCCGGAACTTCTCCCTGTAAATAGGAGGAGAAGGCTCCTTGAAGTTAAGTTTTAACTTGTTCCCAAGAAAGTTGGGAGCTATTCCAAGGTAAAGGGGTGACACAAATTTTAACATGTACCCAGTTGCACTGCAAATCTTGTTTAGTAAGCAGATCTTGTTGTTTTTTGCCTATCCAAAGAATAGATTCTTCTAAAACATCAAGTTTGGTAAGAACATTGTTACCAATATGAGTTTGTGTTAAAAGTTTGTCAGTGAGATTGGTCATAATTTGATTAACAGAATAAGCAGTTTGAACAGATTCTGTTAAAGTGACTGCCACAGTGGTGGCAGAGGCAGCTATGATAATGGCTGAAATAATGAAAGTAATAAGCACACCAATGAATCTTTTAGGTTTAATTATTTAAGACTTTCCCAAGTTACTCCCTGAGTTTGGTTAATGTTATGGCATGGTTGTGTCCAGGAGTTCCTTTGTTCCTCCATTGTTATCTTCTTCAACTGTGGTATTGGGTTGAATGGGTGATCTTTCCAGCTCGTGACATAGTTTCGTGTTCTTTGCTGGCAGCCACCAGGGGCCTATTGGAGTAAGCACACAAGCAAACCCTCTCCCTCGCATTATGATGTCATAGAGTCCTTTTTAAGATCCATCCCCCAAAATTTCCTTGCACAGAACTTTACTTTGTATTTGATGACTCTTCTGATGAAGACAGAAATGTTTTTCAGCTGTTGCAAGGCTGTTTTTATTACAACTTAAAAATCTAAAGTGCACAGTGCTAAAGCTATTGAGCTTTTTGGGGGGCAGGACTTTTTATTGGTATCTAGTTAGTGAAATTCTACTAATCATTGAAAGAATATAAAATAAGTGAAGGATTGTTTATAAACAGGGGTGTATTAGTCAGCCAAAGGGGTGCTAATGTAAAATACCAAAAATTGGTTGGTCTTTATAAAGTGTATTTATTTGGGGTAGAAGTCCACAGATACCAGGCTATAAAGCATTAAGTTTCTTCTCACCAAAGTTCATTGCCACATGTTGGAGTAAGACAGCTGCCTATGTTTGCCAGGGTTCAGGCTTCTTGTGTTCCTTTCTTTCCAGGCTGCGTTTCTCTCCAGGCTTAGCTCTTCTGGTTCCTCCACGAGGTCAGCTGTAGACTATCAGGCAAACGGCTCACTTCTCTTCTTCTGGGGCCTTTTCTCCAACATCAAGCTGCTTCTCAAAAACTGCTTCAACTCTGTTCTTGCCATGCCTTTTATATTTGACTCCCCACCCACCAAGGGGTGGGGCTCAATGCCCTACTGACATGGCCCAGTCAATGCCCTAATCGTAACTTAATCATGCCCAGATTAACAGATCAGTTTACAAGCATGATCCAATTATATTTTTGGAATTCATAATTACATCAAATTGCCAGATGGCCACAAGGGGTTTAACTGTTATATTTCAATCCTTTATGATATTTATACATACATTCACATGCTGACTATACAGGGGGACACACTGATATACTTGGCTCATTTTTGGCTAGAGTTCTGGATAGATACTACATAAATGTAACATGTATATCTAGTTTAGTAAGTTTTTACTGATAATTAGAGTGAGAAACAAGAATAAAATAATCAATTAAAAGATTAAATTAATATTGAAGAGTGTTATAGAAGGATAGACAAATAGAGCAGTTTTACATATAAACCTGCTGACATTTAGCTTTTGGTTGGGAAGTTTTGAATAAGTAGCTGATACTAGAATTTTGATTGAAAACACTTGTGTAGAGCACTTCTTTCTAGGGCGGGACTTTAATTGGTCTGACTAGGGTTTATATTTTTTACTGTGTTCAGGATTAATGAACTTGATAGTATAGATGCTAATTTGTGAGCACTGTGTTAATTCCCAAGGAATTGGGCAGTCTCTTCAGGAGGGAATACAACACTCTTTGGGCTGTACATTCTAAGGTTTATGCAACAGTCCCCGAGAAAGTGACCAGCTTTCCCAGGGAGGAACACAACACCTTTTGAAATACACTTTATCTGTTTTTATTTGTTACAAAACATCCCTGAAGTGCTTATTGTTTTAGTTCTCATTATTTTTCTTGAAATATGAAAATGTTGATTGGCAAGGCACTAGTTTGTTGATAACAAAGTTTTTTGCATGGTACTTCACTTTTAGGTTTGGACAATACTCACTTAATTTTTTCCTAATACATTCGTTTTAGGATTGTTTAAATTCAAAAGAAGAGATTTATATATGCATTCAATAATATATATTTATGTGTAATTTACAAGTTGTCAAATTACTTTGAAGTATGTAATGTCTTGTATCATTAAAGTTTTGATTAGTATTTTAGCATTTTATACATAATTCATAATTAGAGTAGATTATACAACAACAAATTATAATAAGACTTTTAACTACTAGACATCCAAAGCATAAAACTTTATTTTTTATAGGTTAAGATTTCGAACCAGTAAGATTATATAAGCTAGTAGCATGATTAAAATGACTTTATTTTCTCTACTTTGTATTGCTTGAGGCATAGGCAACAATAATTTTTTTTTTTTAATTTGGGCTGTGGGGAGGCACATTAAGTTGTAATGTTAATACTTGCATTGGTTTTGCTGTTAGCATTTTAATTGCAACTGGGGCTGTGACTCACAGTGCTGAATTTAAACTAAGTTTATTGTTAGCCTTTTTATAGGCAGGGGAATGCAGGCTGGCTTGAGTTGTTTAAAGAGATACTAAAGAAAGCTTTAGCAAGTTTTGAAACAAAGTGATAATGACAAAACTGGATATTAACTTTTTGTAACAAACTAGCAATATTTGGGACTGCTGCATAACACAGTGGTTTTATTGAATTTACCATAATTTACTGTTATGCACAACCTCTGGCAGCCCCTAATGGCTGCTCTCTTTCTGCAGCTATACAGCTGCTTCTTTAGCAGAGGTGGTGTAAAGAAGATGAACATGAGTTAAAGCATCTGCTTCTTGATTTTTAGGTGGAGAGATTGTTTTTGTGACATATAAACATTGTTAAATTTTTAGAAATTTTATACACTTTTAAGTATTCCTATGAAGCTTTTATTTGTACAACTTTAATTAACAGAGGGTTAAAGAAGCTCCTTTTAATTTTATAAAAATTTTAAACACCTTACATTCAAACATTTACATATTAAATAAACTTAACTATTTTATTACTTTACTTTTTTCAAGGTGAGAGAACAAATCTTTTGCACTAATTTGAAATAAAAAGGTACTTTTCAGGATCAAAACTTTTAAAACTTTATAGATAAACCCATTAAATCCTACTTAACTTTCACCACAAAAATTATTTTTCTGCGTACCTTTTGCACTTTCTGTATTCATTCAGGTTTTGTCCCACAATTTGTTCTTTCTTAATAACCAGTCATTTTATCTTAGGGCAAAATTACTTTCTTTTTCCTTAATAATAAAAACACATTCTACATTCCTTCCATACTTAAGTTACCAAAATGATTTTAGAAACTGTTTCTAAGCAAACCATTTACAACATACAATTACCGTCAACATTAAACAAATTTGTTGAAATAATGATTCAATTTGGTTATAACTACTTTTGTTATTTTAAAATATTATCCATATTTCTTTATTTATTAATATAAGCTCTTATTTATTTTTTGGCCAATTTGAATAGAGCTCTTTTAATAATTTTCATTTATCAATTTAATATTACCATCTGGAGGTATCAAAATATACACTGACACTGAACAAACAAACACAAAAAAATTAGTTACAATACATAAATAGAAACATATATCTTTGCTTCTACTGCTTTTGAGATTTTTTTTTTTAAGATTTTATTTTATTTATTCATTCTTTTATCCCCCCCTTGCTGCTTGTGCTCACTGGGTCAGCTAACCACACCGTGCGGGAGGGCTTGCCTTCACCAGGAGGCCCCGGGAACCGAACCCAGGGCCTCCCATATGGTAAACGGGAGCCCTACTGATTGAGCCACAGCCGCTTCCCGAGATTTTTTTTTTTGAAACTCTTTCAGCAGTTCAATTTTATAAGCCCCCACCAGCACACAACCACATTATCATATAGGGAGTAGGGAGTTTGCTGACATGCTGCTGGAATGTTTTTGTTATCTTAGTTAATTCTTTGATAGAAAGTTTTCTTACAAGCATGGTTTCATGAATAACAGCTTTATTTAGCACTTCTGCCTGTTGAGTGCAGCCTTCTTGATATTCTAGTTGCCAAACACTAAATTGAGCTGTGGCAACAATAATTTTCACAAGAACTTTCCAATCCCAGGGGCACATCTGATAGTCATTTGCAGTAAATTCTAAAATACCTTTAGAAAAGGAACTGTGAAGTTAATCTTCATAAATACTTCTCTTCAGGTATTTAAAGACTGTATAGGGAAGTGAATCATGCTATGGCTATCCATTTTGGAAAATTACAGGAAATGCATGACATTTTCCTAGCTCTATGTCTTCTTTTAAGCATTGTTTTTTCATAGCATGGTCAGGTTTCAGAGTTTCAAAGAAGACAGAGGGTGGAGGAGGAGGAAGTGGGAGTAAAGCTTCTTGTTCCTTAAGAATTGTGGATTTTTTAAGAGGAGCTGGGGAAGAAAGAGGAGAGGGAAGAGGAAGCAGGGCTTCCTCTTTGTCTAAAGCTAAAGGACTTTTGAATGGGGACTCCTCTGGAGGAGCAGTAGATTGGGAAGGGGTGTAAAGTGAGCATTGATCAATGCTCAAAAATCAGTAACATTTCTGTACACCAATAACCAGCAAACTGAGGAGGAAATCAGGAAAAAAATACCATTTACAATAGTAAATAAAAGAATCAAATACCTAGGAATAAATTTAACTAAAGATGTAAAGGACTTATATACAGAAAACTACACAACACGGTTAAAGGAAATCAAAGAAGACTTAAATAAATGGAAAAATATTCCCTGTTCATGGATGGGAAGACTAAACATCATCAAGATGTCTATCCTACCCAAACTAATCTACAGATTTAATGCAATACCAATAAAAATAAACACTATATTTTTTAAGGAACTGGAAAAACTAACCACAAAATATATTTGGAGAGGCAAGAGGCCCCGAATTGCCAAAGATATACTGAAAAAGAAAAATGAAGTTGGAGGTATCACATTACCTGACTTTAAAACATACTACAAAGCTACAGTGATCAAAACTGCATGGTATTGGCACAAGGATAGACCTACTGACCAATGGAAATGGATTGAGAGTTCTGATATAGATCCTCGCATATACACTCATCTGATATTTGACAAGGCCACGAAGCCCACTCAGTTGGGAGAGAGTGGCCTCTTTAACAAGTGGTGCTTGGAGAACTGGATATCCATATCCAAAAGAATGAGAGAAGATTACCATCTCACACCTTATACAAAAATCAACTCAAGATGGATCAAAGATCTAAATATAAGAGCCAAAACCATAAAAACCTTGGAAGATAATGTAGGGAAGCATCTACAGGAACTTGTAATAGGAAATGGTTTCATGAACTTCACAGCCAAAGCACGAGAAGCAAGAGAAAAAATTGATAAATGGGATCTCCTCAAAATTAAAAACTTCTGCAACTCTAAGGATGTTATTAAGAAAATAAAAAGGCAACCTACCCAATGGGAAAAAATATTCGGCAACCATATATCTGATAGGAGTCTAATATCCTGCATATATAAAGAAATCCTACACCTCAAAAATAAAAGGACAAGCAACCCATTTAAAAAATGGGCAAGTGACCTGAAAAGACACTTCTCCAAGGAAGAAATACAAATGGCTAAAAAACACATGAAAAAATGCTCAACATAACTTGCTATCAGGGAAATGCAATTCAAAACTACAATGAGATACCATCTTACACCCATCAGAATGGCAGCTATTAAAAAAACAGGAGACACTAAATATTGGATAGGATGTGGAGGAATAGGAACACTCATCCACTGCTGGTGGGACTGCGGTATGATCCAGCCACTGTGGAGGACAGTTTGGCGGTTCCTCAGAGAACTAGCAATAGATCTTCCGTATGATCCAGCAATTCCACTGCTGGGTATATACACAGAAGAACTGAAAACAAAAATACAAACAGATATATGCACACCAATGTTCATAGCGGCATTGTTCACCATTGCCAAAAGTTGGAATCAGCCCCAGTGCCCATCAACAGACGAATGGATAAGCAAAATGTGGTACATACATACAATGGAATATTACTCAGTTGTAAGAAGGAACAAAGAGCTAACACATGGATGAATCTTGAAGACCTTATGTTGAGTGAAGCAAGCCAGGCCCTGAAGGATGAACAGTATATGACCTCACTGATCTGAACTGAGGAAAGTGAGCAGACTCTGAGAACCATTGTCTGAAAGATAGGTTAACAAAGGAGAGTAAGAGAAGAGCAGGCTTTGAGCCATCACCCATATGGACATAATCTATGGTAAAGGGATAGAGTGTGGTTGCATGTTGGGGGATGGGGCAGATGAGTGGTGGTGTTCCTGGGTTTGGTGGTGCAGCACTGGGGGGTGGGTGGATTAGGAAGGGCTGGTTCAAATCCCTAGGGCATGTAACTGTGAATCTTGACATTCAATGGGTTGGGAGAGGGGCGTATCACGGGCCCTGGGGGGCTGGGGAGAAGGTAACAGTCAAGATCTAATGGGTTGTTTGGTGGTCATGGGGAAGGTTTTTCATTACCTTACAGTAATGGACACAGGACATGGTAAATATCATCAAAATTATTAAACTGTATCATCTAAATTGCAAACTATACTGTAAATCACTGACAATGTTTAGTTGCTATATTTTGCTATCTGCATAACAGTTATAACAATGCTAACAACCAAAAAAAAACGGGGGGGGGGAGTTAATATGGGGTGGGGAAGGGGGCGTGGTTTGGTATCTGGGAGTCTCCGGCACTGCGTGTGTGACTTTGCTGTGACCTAAAACTTCTCTGAAAATTAAATGAAAAATTGGGAAACAATGGGGATTGAGAGGAGGAAGGTATCATGGCACACCAGACATCTGATAACACAGTGATAAAAAAAAAAAAAAGAAAAGAGAAAGGAAAAAAAAATGAATATATATATATATATATATTTTTTAAAAGGCATTTCCTTTGCTTTGTTGCCCATTTTTTGAATGTCCCAATCCACTAATTATATATTATTTTGTTTTGTTCTTTGTTTATTTGTTTTTTTCCCTTCTCTTTTTTTTTTCCCCCTGAGTTCCTTATGTTTGTCTCTTGCATGTATGCTTATCACACATGTTTCTTTTTCCTAGTAAGTGTATTTCATTATTTTACGGACTAAATGTTCATGGAGGATTTGGATCACAGAAGGGTTACAATGGGTACTGCGGGGTATTATTGGGGGGGGGGTGTCTGGGGAGGGTTTCGTGGGGATTGGTTCATCGGAATATACATGAAAGATATACAAAATCATTCAAAGGATTGGGGGATGGGGCATGGTCACGATGGGTGGATAATCACGCAATAAATGAGGGAATCTGAATTCCTAGCCTGGAGAGCTCTGCCACAGTATCCAAGGGAGCAGCAATAGTCCTCTGAGTGTAGGGACAGTGCCTGTCAAAATAGGATGACCCACTGATGTGTTTTTTTATTGATGACTACCGTTGTGAGTCTTTGCTCTTGTAAATGAGACTTAGCCTGCAGTTGTGGGGTGCCTAAGGGTTGCCACCTGAGAGCCTCCTTGTTGCTCAAATGTGGCCTCTCTCTAAGCCAAATTCAGCATATGATTGCATTACCTTCCCCACAACGTGGGACATGACTCCCGGGGATGAGCCCTCCTGGCAACGAGGGATTAATACCAAGTGTCAATTGGCAATACAACTGGAAAAAGACCTTGAACAAAAGGGGGAAATGGTAAAGACAAATGAGTTCAAGTGGCTAAGAGACTTCAAAGACAGTCGGGAGGTCATCCCAGAGGTAACTCTTATGCACACCTCAGTAGGCGCTCATAGAACATCTAAGTGCCTATCACCCCACTCAGTGGGGTTCCTGAGAGCTCCGGGACACCCTGGTCCTATATAAGGGGGGATAGCCCCAGAGACTGATGCCTTATCAGTGGGTTCTATTTTGGAATCTGTGCTCCTGAGAGTGACAGAATTAGACTCAAATAAGTCCTCCCTGCACATGGTTCACCAGTCCCTTCTATTCAAACCTATATGTGATGCTGGAGTTTTTAGGTATACTTCCAGAGACTGGAGCCTCTCTCCTACCTATGTGCCAGGTGTGCATGAAATCTAGATGGAGCTGCAACTCCTACCCTACAGCTCAATGTACTCATTCAAGTCACCTGGTGAGGAGACAACGATGGGTAATGGCCATCCCAGAAAATGGAGAGGGCCTGCAACTGCAGGCAGGATCATCCCACCCACCATATCCATGGGATATAAGCCCTCTCTCACTTGGAGTTGGAGTGGACATCACCATCCCAGTCCCCTCAGGATTGGGGGAAGAACTATGGACTAGAGTGGACTTGATGGTATTCTCTTTTTCACATATGGTGATTCTAGCAATGCAAGAAATTATAACAATGAGATGGAGCCATTGGCCACTTGACACTTTTGGGGTAGGGAGGGGATGAGCAGTTGAAATACAGGGGCTTCTTTGGGAGTTGGAGGTTCTCCTGAGTACTGTTGTGTCAATGGATGTAGGCCATTTTAAATCAGCACACACCACTCAGAAATGAGTGGGAGAGAGTGTGGTCTACAGTGTGAACTGTGGTCTATGGTTGGTGGCAAGGCTCCAGGATGTGTAAGTTCATTGAGGGTGGTGGGCCACACTTGTGGGAGATGTTTGTGTGGGATGTGGTGGGAGGTGTGCGAGGTGGGCAACATGGGAATCCCAGTGGGTCCGTGTAATATTTTGGGTAATCTAAGCACTTCTTAAAATATATACATATATATATAAATAACATTTTTGTAAGCAAATACACATATATGCATATAAAATAGATATATATGTATATATATATAAATAACATTTTTGTAAGCAAATACACATATATACATATATATTTATATATCATTTTACAAATGTTTGTATGTATTGTGAGAATTTTGATTTTTACTCACAATAAAAATAAATTAAAAAAAAGAAAGGTGTTTTAGTAGGCTCCAGGTTATAAGAGAGGTGGTGGGAATTTTCTCTCCCTGTTCATATTTTCTTTTTAGATTTTTTCCTACTTGCTCCCATAATTCTAAGTCTAACGTTCCTCTTACAGGAAACTATGGGCAGATATTTCGGACTAACTTTGATAAAGTGACTACTTGAGTTTTTTTTTACTGTACAGTTAGCTGCCTTTAGTAACTGCTGAATGGTTTTAACAAAACCTTTTTGCTCTTTTGAGAGTCATAAAACCATGATGAAATATAGGGTACCCCTGACTGAATTCTTGACATGTAGGCAACTATCCCAAGTAGGTGCTGCTGTTCTCTTACCTTGGGATGATGCATTATCTGGATAAATTTTGTCCCTTTGACGTGCCAATTGTGCCACTAGTCCAAATCACATTGGGGTCATCACTTGCAGGAATCCATCCTGCAAAATCTTGCAGGGTCTGTCCATCAGAGCCTGCAATGGAGCAATGAAATTACTCTGAACATGGAGGTTGAGTGATGTTAGGGGGAGAAGAGCTAAAGAAGCTATCCTCTCAAGCTGATCCAAAGCATGCCTTTTATTCAGAATTTTTTCACAGTCAAGGTTAGAGTGAACATGCATGGGAGAAGGTAGGTATCATGCACATGAGGGGTCATAAGTAATATTATAAAAATTCCAAGCTGATAATGAGGATGCAAGATTACAGAAACATTTAGTGATCTATGTAGGAGATAAGGTGGGAGATAATATTAGCAGGAAAATTCCTGTTTATGGCAGGAACTGATAGTGGTGATTTCTTGGTGTGGACAGAGAACAGGCCTCCAAGCTATTTCTTAGATGTAAAGATCAGAGGGTTCCCACAATTGCTTATTATAATTAGTTCATAATAGTAAAATTGTACAATATTTGTGCTAATTCTAAGTCTAATTCTGTCACTCTCAGGAGCACAGATTCCAAAATAGAACCCACTGATAAGGCATCAGTCTCTGGGGCTATCCCCCCTTATATATGACCAGGGTGTCTCGAGAGCTCTCAGGAACCCCACTGAGTGGGGTGATAGGCACTTAGATGTTCTATGAGCTCCTACTGAGGTGTGCGTAAGAGTTACCTCTGGGATGACCTCCCGACTCTCTTTGAAGTCTCTTAGCCACTTGAACTCATTTGTCTTTACCATTTCCCCCTTCCCCCTGGGGGGCTGGGGAGAAGGGTACAGTCAAGATCTAATGGGTTGTTTGGTGGTCATGGGGAAGGTTTTTCATTACCTTTCAGTAATGGACACAGGACATGGTAAATATCATCAAAATTATTAAACTGTATCATCTAAATTGTAAACTATACTGTAAATCACTGACAATGTTTAGTTGCTATATTTTGCTATCTGCATAACAGTTATAACAATGCTAACAACCAAAAAAAAAGAAAAGGAGGGGGAGTTAATATGGGGTGGGGAAGGGGGGGTGGTTTGGTATCTGGGAGTCTCCGGCACTCCGTCTGTGACTTTGCTGTGACCTAAAACTTCTTTGAAAATTAAATGAAAAATTGGGAGACAATGGGGATTGAGAGGAGGAAGGTGTCATGGGACACCAGACATCCGATAACACAGTGATAAAGGGAAGGAAAAAAGGGAAAAAAGAAGAGAGAAAGGAAATAAAAATGAAATATATATATATATTTTAAAGGCATTTCCTTTGCTTTTTTGCCCATTTTTTGAATGTCCCAATCCACTAATTATATTTTATTTTGTTTTGTTCTTTGTTTGATTATTTGTTTTTTTTTTCCGTCTCTCTTTTTTTTTCCCCTGAGTTTCCTTATGTTTGTTTCTTGCATGTAAGCTTATCACACTTGTTTCTTTTTCCTAGTAAGTGTATTTGATTATTTTATGGACTAAATGTTCATGGAGGATTTGGATCACAGAAGGGTTACAATGGGTACTGCGGGGGATTATTGGGGTAGGGTGTCTGGGGGGGTTTTTTGGGGGTTGGTTCAACCGAATATACATGAAAGATATACAAAATCATTCAAAGGATCGGGGGATGGGGCATGGTCACGATGGATGGATAATCACACAATAAATGAGGGAATCTGAATTCCTAGCCTGGAGAGCTCTGCCACAATCTCCAAGGGAGCAGCAATAGTCCTCTGAGTGTAGGGACAGTGCCTGTCAAGATAGGATGACACACTGATGTTTTTTTTTTTTTTTTTTTTTTTATTGATGACTACCCTTGTGAGTCTTTGCTCTTGTAAATGAGACTTAGCCTGCAGTTGTGGGGTGCCTAAGGGTTGCCACCTGTGAGCCTCCTTGTTGCTCAAATGTGGCCTCTCTCTAAGCCAAACTCAGCATATGATTGCATTACCTTCCCCCCAACGTGGTACATGACTCCCGGGGATGAGCCTTCCTGGCAACGAGGGATTAATACCAAGTGCCAACTGGCAGCTTTTGCACAGTGGCAGTATCGTAGCCAATGAGGTTTATCCGAGGCACGATTATTGCTAATTGAAAACTTTTCCCAAGTGCCAACTGGCAACACAACAGAATCTCCTTTTGAAATTGTAGCTTCATTTAGAAGAATCACTCCCATGGTTATAGAAGCATTTAGTATGCATGTAATATGTGACTCTGCCACAAATTCAGCCTGGCTGCTCCCATGAATGTAGCTCACTTGTCCATTGTAAGAGTTCTTATGAGCATAAGGAAAGGCCCAGAAATATGATTCCATATCTGGCCAGAAGTCATAGCAAAAACAGAGAGACACCATGGCCCAACCAGTCTTCTTACATATGAATTCTAAGTTACTCCTTCTTAAATAAAGCAAACCACCAACAAGTGACACCAACTGGGCCAATGAAATGGTGCCAGAATTATTGGGTGGTCTGAAGACCCAAATATGAACATCTGTTCTTTCAGCAATCCATTTTGCTAGTTGTTCAGTTGCAAATCTTATTATTTTAAGGACAAAGGTATCAGCTCTCTGGGGCTTTCCTTTTGGAGGAAAATGCATGAATGTAGGGGCAGAGTTCATGATAAGCTATTGAAAAACATCTGTCCACTCATCATAGTCCACCATACTGAAGAAGAGTTTGTTACAAAAAGCAGATGAATAGCTCCAGGAGTTAGCCAATATTTGGTATTATTCAGTAGCTTGCCTGCACACAGAACAATGTTACTGAGGCTGAAAAGCAGTGTGCATAACCATCATAGAATAGTTTCAAGGTGGTGCCTTTATAAATTTTTGGAATTTGTCCCCATTCATTTGGAAGATTGATCACCTGAAACTCCATTCCATCAGCTGTTCTATTTTTCAGCTAAAAGATTCTTCTTTTCCTTCTGTCCTCCCCATAGCTGGATGCATAGGAGTAGCAGCAGAAAGAGGAAGGGAAAGCTTTGGGTGGGCAGGTGCCACAGCCTCCGCTTTGCCTGCCTTTGGGGTGAAGGAGCACCCTTGGCACACATCTCTGCAGGGCAGGATCTCTTCTACTAGTGGTAACCCTGGTCACAGAGTTCCTCCCAGCACCCCACAGCCTCAAGGATGCAGCCCTAAGCTTCCTGGTTGGGGGAATTGGAGCAGCATAACAAAAAGACTGGGCAGTGGCCAAGGACGCAGAAGAGGAGACTAACAGAGCATCCTGTTCCCTGAAAGAGGGAACCTGGAATGCATTTTGCCCATTTTTTAATCAGGCCATTTGTCTTTTTATTGTTGATTTGTAGGATCTCTTTATATTTCATGGATATTAGACCCTTGTCAGATGTGCGATTTCCAAATATGTTATGCCATTGACTAGGCTGCCTTTTTAAACTCTTCACAAAGTCCTTTGAGGTTCAGAAGTGCTTAATTTTGAGGAGGCCCAATTTATTTATTTATTTTTATTTTCTTGCTCATGCTTTGGCTGTAAGGTTAAAAAATCCCACCTACTTCCAGGTCCTGTGGATGTTTCCCTACATTATCTTCTAGAAATTTTATAATCCTGCCTTTTATGTTTAAGTCTGATCCATTTTGAGTTGATTCTTCTATAGGAAGTGAGATAGGCATCCTCTTGGATTCTTTTAGTTACAGGTATCCAGTTCTCCCAGCACTATTTGTTGAAGAGACTGTTCTGTCCCAGAAAAGTAGACTTGGTAGACTTACCAAAATCCAGGATTGTGGTAACATGGTTGGCTGGTTAGACATATAATACTTACCTTTCACTAAAACAACAAAGAAAAAGTGAGAGGCTAACGTGGGGATCTGCTTTGGGGCACAGCAAAGCAGGATAATACTTACCAACTCCCAGAAGTGTGAGGATAAGAGACATAAAGAAGCCAAAACAAGTAATCGTGAGTTATTAAACCTCCCCACTGCCATATTAAGCAGGGGTAAAACTCTTGGTGAATTGTGTCTAACAGAGTAGAACAGACATCTACCTGCTGGGAAGGTGCTCTGAGTCATATAAGAAGGTGCTGGACAGATAGGGAAGCCAGGAATAATAGGGGATTGCTTAACTCAGTGGCTGGAAGGGGTACACATACCCAGCCCACAGGATAGACAGACTAGGTGGAGACTCTAGCTCCCTTCTCCAAACTGGAGTGTGATGGCAGATTCCCTGCAAGGAAGAAGGGTCTGAGAGATTGCAGAGTGAATTTTTGTGGCATGTTTAGCCAGCTGGGCCACCCTTGAATATCAGAAGTGACCCCAACTGAACAGGGAGAGGGAAGGGTATTGCCTCAGGCTGGTGGTCATGCTCAGCCACCTAAGTAAAAAGAGGAATTACATCAATGAGGAGGCAGAGACAGGCAGAGATCAGCAACACTCCAGCTGACTACAGGAAAACTAATTAGCCCAATGGAAAAGGGTTGGATAGTTCGGAAAGGCTAATCAAACCAAGAACTCAGAATAGCTCAGTGGAATAAAACGTGCCTAGCATACATGAGGTCCCTAGTTTGATTCCTGGCTATTCCTTGAGAAGAGATGCACCAGGTTATTGTGTATCCAGATGAAACTTTATGACAGGGAACATATAACATTTTCTTTCTATTAGCTTTTCTTGGATCTCTTATTTAAAAAAGAAAAAAAGGTCATTTTCATTTATTTCCCTTACTTTACTCACTAAAACCCAGTTCAAAACCTGCAGAAGGCAGGCTGCAGGGTGAGCGACTGAGAAAAACCAGCAGCCTGAGAAGACGCTCAGGGGTCTAAGAAAGAAGGTTGTTTTTTCCACGTTTATTATTATTTTTTCTTCCATCTCCTTTGTTTTTTTTAAAGGAGTTGCTGCTGTCTTGTTTCTTGCTTGGTTTGTATCCCCTCCCTTTCTTTCTCTGCTTGTTTGTTTTTCTTTTTTTTTTTTCTTTTATTCTTTTGGTTATTGATCTACTCTACCTATGCTACATCTTTTCATTCCTTCATATTTATATCTTTTGTTTTCCAATGTTCTTTCATTCGACTTCTTTTACTTGGTTTCCATTTTTTCTTGTTTATATTCCTCCCTCTCTAACTTTTTCTCTGTATATTTTCTCTTTTTCAATTTTTTCATTCTTTCTTTTCTGTTTTCTTTTCCCCTCTTCTCACCATTCCACCATTTTAATTCATTCTATATATGTTTTCTGTATTCTGTTTCTTCTTTCATTGTTTCTATTCCACTTTCCTAACCTGATTCCTCTCTGCTTCTTATTAATGTTAATTTTTCAGTTTCCTAGGTCTTGTACATTTGCTCACCTATCTTTTACTTTTACCATTACTATTATTTTTTTGTCTTCTTATCTCTTTCTTTTTCTCTTGTCCTAATTATTTTTTCTTTAGAAGGATCATAGGCAGATCTATCTCACAAAAAATGGCTGAGTGGGGAAAAGATCCTGCCTGAGTGAGTTGTTTTGGGAACCCACAGAGTAGGAGGCTTCAGAGCATCAATCTGGAGGGAGCTGGATGAATAGATAAATTCCTCAAGGTGCTGTTGCCTTGATTCTTGGTTATGGTGTTTCCTTTTCCGTGATTTCCCCTTTTCTGTGTATATTGATTTTGTATACCAATGCTATCTCTTTTCCTTCCCTCATCATTCTATCTTTTGCTTTCTTTTCTTGTTTTTACATTCCACCACTTTTAGTTTAGTCCTCTAATTTTCTGGTTTTTATTTCTATCTCATCTATCCTGTTTTCTGTCTTTTATTTAACTTTTTTCTTTTTGTCTTTTCTCTTTCCCTCTCTCCTCATCATACTGGCCTTTTAATTCAGTCTATATATTTTTCTCTATTTGGCTTCCCATTTCACTGTTGGTACCCACCTTTTTATACAAATTACTCTACACTGCTTAGATGAGTTAAATATTCCAAAGTCTTTAACAGTTCCTCCTCTAAAAATTACTATTATTATTACTATTATACTTTTACTTGTCTTACTTCTTTCATTTTCTCTGGCCCTAAGTTTTTCCTCCAAGGGAAAATATACAACAGCAATGAAACAAAAGAAGAACAAAGAGTAAAAAAGAAAACTTAACACACACACACAAAAACAGCAATTAAATAAAACCTTAGAATAAAAAGAGAAAGTAATCAACTGAATTAACCCATCCAGGTAAAAAGATAACCAGAAGGCAAAAAAAAAAAAAAAAAATTACAAACCATACTGAGAAACAGTAAAACATGGTCCAGTTCAATGAACAAGCTAAAAACCAGGAAAGAGGTGCAAAACATGAACAACTGATCAAAGATGTCCAAATAAATATCATAGACCAACTTAATGAAATGTAGACAGAGATTAAGGATATTGAGAAGATACTGGGAGAACATACTAAAGAAATTGTAAGCATGTATAAAAAGATAATGGATATGATGGTGATGAATGGCACAATCCAAGAAATCAAAAAGATATTGGAAACACATATGAGTAGATTTGAATAGGTGGAGGAAAGTATTAGTGATGTGGAAGACAGTACATCTGAAATTAAACAAATAGTAGAACAGATAGATAAAAAGATAGAAAAAATCCATCAGGGAATTAGGGATATGAATGGCAACACAAAATGCAGAAACATACACATTATAGGCATCCCAGAGAGAGAAGAATAGAGAAGGGGACAGAAACAGTGTTGGAGGAAATAATGGCTGAAAACTTCCCAACCCTATTAAGAGAGATGGACATACAAGTCCAGGAAGCACAGTGCCCACCAAACAGTATAAATCTCAACAAGCCTAATCCATGAAATATATTCATCCAAGTGTCCAATGCTCAAGACAAAGAGAAAATACTGAAAGCAGCAAGAGAAAAGAGGATCATCACATACAAGGAAACTCAATTAGATTTAGTGCTGATTTCTCATCAGAAATAAGGGAGGCAAGAAGGCAGTGGTATGACACAGTTAAGGTACTAAAATAAAAAAAAAAAAAAAAAAAAAAAACTTACAGCCAAGAATTCTCTATCCAGCTAAGCTTGCATTCAAAAATGATGGAGAGTTCAAAATATTCACAGATAAACAGAAATTAAGAGAGTATGGCAATAAGAAACCTGTTCTTCAAGAAATAGTAAAGAGAGTTCTGCAGGGTGAAGTAAAAAACAAGAAAGAAAGAGTTGGAGGAGATTGTAAGAACAACTAAAAAGGCAAAAAGAGAAATAAAAACAACATATGACATACATAACCTAAAGAAAAATACGGCTAATGTAAGCAATTCCTTGAAAGTAATAACAATGAATGTTAATAGATTAAACTCAGAAGTCAAGAGACACAGATTGGCAGAATGGGTAAGGAAATATGACCCAAATATATGTTGTATACAAGAAACCCACCTTAGACCCAGGAATACAAGGAGGCTGAAAGTGAATATCTTGAAAAGTATCTTACAAGCAAACAGTAAACAAAAAGTGGTGGGGGTAGCTATACTAGTATCAGACAAAATATACTTTAAATGTAAAACTATGGTAAGAGACAAAGATGGACACTATATATTAGTGAAAGGGGTAATCTTCAAAGAAGAAAGAAATCATAAGCATTTATGCACCTAACAGGAGTGCCTCAAAATACATAAAGCAAACCCTGGAAAAACTATGTGGAGAAATAGATGCATCTACAATTATACTCTGGATCTTTAATACACCATTATGAACATTAGACAGAACATCTCAAAAGAGAATCAAAAAAGAAACAAAAACTTTGATTAATACATAGAGGATCTAGATCTAATAGACATATATAGAACACTACCCCCAAATACCATAGGATATACATTCTTCTCCAGTGCACATGGATCATACTGCAAGATAAATCACATGCTAGACCATTAAAAAAAACTCAATGAAATCAGAAAGATTGAGAAAGTAATTTTTCTTACCACAATGGAATGAAATTGGAAATCAGCAAGGGCCAGAGAAACAGATTAGGCACAAAGATATGGAAGTTAAATAGCACACCCTTAGAGAAACAGTGGGTCAAGGAAGAAATCTCAAAAGAAATCAGTAACTACCTTGAAATGAATGAAAATGACAACACAACATATCAAAATCTGTGGGATGCAGCAAAAGCTGTTCTGAGAGGGAAATTCATAGCCACAAATGCATATATCAAAAAAGAAGAAAGAACTAAAATCAGAGACCTAACTGCACACTTGGAGGAATTGGAAAAACAACAACAAACTATCCCCAAAGGAAGGAGAAAGAGGGAAATAACAAAGATTAGAACAGAACTAAATGAAATAGAAAATTAGAAAGTAGTAGAAAAAATAAAACAAACAGATGTTTCTTCAAGAAGATCAATAAAATTGACAAACACTTAGCCATACTAACAAAGTAAAAAAGAGAGAAGATGGAAATTCACAAAATAAGAAATGATGCAGGGAATATCACAAATGACCTCATGGAAATAAAGAATATCATAAAAGTATACTTTTAAAAAGCTACATGTTAACAAGAATGTTAATTTAGAGGAAATGGACAAATTCCTAGAAACTCACAAGCAGACTACTTTGATGAAAGCAGAAATTGATGAAACCAACAGTCCAATTACAAGTAAAGAAATAGACTCAGTTATCAAAAATCTCCCAACTAAGAAGAGTGCAGGACCAGAGGGCATCACAGGTGAATTCTTCCAAACATTCCATAAAGAACTAACACAATCCCTGCTTAGACTTTTCCAAAAAATAGAAGTAGAAGGAACATTGCCTAACTCATTCTATGTTGCCAACATTACCTTAATACCAAAGTAAAAAAAATATGCTACAAGTAAGGAAAATTACAGACCAATCTCTCTAATGAAACTAGGTGCTAAAATCCTCAACAAAATTTTTGCTAATTGTATTCAACAACACATAAAATTAATTATACACCATCACCAAGTTGGTTTCATGCCGGGTGTGCAAGGATGGTTCAATATAAGAAAATCAATTAATGTAATACACCACACAAACAGATCAAAAGGAAAAAAATCACATGATCATCTATACAGATGTAGGAAAAACATTTGACAAATTACAGCATCCTTTCCTGATGAAAAAAAAAAAAAAAAAAAACACTGCAAAAGATAGGAATAGAAGGATCCCTTCTGAATATGATAAAGGGTATATATAAAAAACCCACAGCCAACACCATCTTCAATTGTGACATCCTGAAAGATTTCCGTCTAAAATTGGGAACAAGACAAGGATGCTCCTATCACTGCTCCTTTTTAACACTTAGAAGTACTTGCTCAAGCACTGAGGCAAGAAAAAAGATATAAAAGGCATCCAAATTGGAAAGAAGAAGTAAAAATTTCACTGTTTGCAGACAACATGATGCCATATATAGAAAGCCCTGAGAAATCTACAGCAAAGCTTCTAGAACTTATAAATGAGTTCAGAAAGTAGCAGGGTATAAGATCAAGGCTCAAAAATCAGTAGCCTTTCTGTACAACAATAATGAGCAAACTGAAGAGGAAATGAAGGAAAAAATACCATTTAAAATAGTAATTAAAAGAATCAAGTACCTAGGAATAAATTTAACTAAAGAGGTAAAGGACTTATATACAGAAAATACATGACACTGTTAAAGGAAATCAAATAAGACTTAAATAAATGGAAGAATATTCCCTGTTTATGGATAGGAAGAATAAACATAATTAAGATGTGTATCCTACCCAGACTAATCTATAGTTTTAATGCAACCCCATAAATATCAGCACAACATTTTTTAATGAATTGGAAAAATTAACCACAAAATTTATTTGGAAAAGTAAGAGGACCCAAATAGCCATAGTCATATTGAAAAAAAAAAAAAGAAATTGGAGGTATCATATTACCTGACATTAAAACATAGTGCAAAGCTACAGTGGTCAAAACTGCATGGTATTGGCAATGGAACTGAATTGGAGTTCTAATATAGATCCTCACAGATACAGTCATCTGATATTTGACAAGGCCACCAAGACCACTCAACTGGGAAAGAATGACCTCTTCAAAAAATGGTGTTTGGAGAACTGGATATCTATATCCAAAAGAATGAGAGAAGAACACCATCTCACACTTATACAAAATTCAGCTCAATGTCAAAAAATGATCTAAATATAAAAGCCAACAGCATAAAGGCCTCGGAAGATAATGTAGGGAAGCATCTACAGGACCTTGTAATAGGAAATGGTTTCATGAACTTCACACCCAAAGCATGAGCAGTGTAAGAAAAATGGATAAATGGGATCTCCTCAAAATTAAAAGCTTTTGCACCTGAAATGATGTTATGAAGAAAGTAAAAATGCGGTGTATCCAAAGGGAGAAAATATTTGACAACCATATGTCTGATAAGAGCCTAATATACAGCATATATAATGAAATCCTACACCCTGAAAATAAAAAGACAAACAACCCATTTTCAAAAAATGGGCAAGTAACCTGAAAAGACACTTCTCCAAGGAAGAAATACAAATGGCTAAAAAGCACATGAAAAGATGCTCAACATCAGTAGCTATTAGGGAAATGCAAATCAAAACTACATTGAGATACCATCCTACACCAATTAGACTGGTGGCTATTAAAAAACAGAGGACTATAATTGTTGGAGAGGATATGGAGAAACGGGAACCATCATCCACTGCTGGTGGGAATGTTGAATGGTCCAGCCACTGTGGAGGACAGATTTGTGGTTCCTCAAAAAACTAACTGTCCGACTATCATATGATCCAGCAAATCCACTCCTGGGTATATAGACAGCAGAATTTAGAGTAAAGACAGCAACAGATATATGAACAGCAATATTCATAGTGGCATTATTTACTATTGATAAAAGTTGGAATCATATAAATAAAATTTATCATGATAAAAAAAAATGTTGGAATCAAACCAAATGCCCATCAACAGATGAATGGATAAACAAAATGTGGTACATCCATACAGTGGAATATTACTCAGCTATAAGGAGAATACAGTGCTAACACATGGGATAACATGGATGAATCTTGAAAACCTTAAGTTGAGTGAAGCAAGCCAGGCATTGAAGGATGAAGAATACATGACCTCACTGATATGAATTAAGGAAATTGAGCAGTGTCAGAGAGCTATTGTCTGAAAGATAGGTTTACAAGAAAGAGAAAAAAAGAGAAAGTTTTGAGCCATCACCCATACAGACATAATCTATGGTAAAGTGATAGAGTGTAGTTGCATATTGAAGAGATGTTACTGGGGGGTAATGATATTATTGGGTTTGGTGGTGCAAGGTTGACAGGTGGGTAGATTGGGAAGGGTGGGTTAGAATACCCAGGATACTGGGGGGAGAGATTGTAGAGGGACCAGGTGAACACTTGGGATTTGTGGGTATGAGGTTAAAAGTACAAAGGTGGGAGTGCTCTTATGGCAATATGACAAGGAAGTGTCACTATTTTAGGGTGTTTGCAAGCCAGGCATTGAAGGATGAAAAGTACATGATCTCACTGATATGTATTAAGCAAATTGAGCTGACTCACAGAGCTAGTGTCTGGAAGATAGGTTTACAGGAACTAGATAGAGAAAAGAAGGTTGTGAGCTAACACCCATATGGACTTTATCTATGGTAAGGTGAAAGTGTGTAGTTGCATATTGAAGGGATATGACAGGTGGGTAGTGATAATATTGGTTTGGGTGGTGCAAGTTTGACAGGTGGGTAGATTGGGGAGGGTGGGCTGGAAGGTCCAGGGAAATGGGGGTACGGTTGGGAGAGGGATCAGGTGAACATTGGGAATTTGCAGGTTTGTGGTTGAAAGAATAAAATTGAGAATGCTCTTATGGCAATATGACAAGGAAGGCTTGCTGGTTTAGGGTATTGGATGGAGGGGGCATTCGGGATGGGAGGCACCTGGAGCAGGCTTCTAGGGAGTGTGTGAGTAATCATTTTGCCATGGTGTGTTGTGTGGAGACCAGTGTAGTGGGTGGGAGGGAGTTCAACTCCCATGCTCCAGAGGCCTTATTTGTTCACAAGTGTAGAGGTGGGAGTCTCTTGAGAGCATGGGAAGTTCCTAAAAGGGGAAGACAAACCAAAGTTTTGGGTCCTTGTGTTGTTGCATGTAACTATGAATTTTTTCATCCAAGGAGTGAAGCCAGGGGTCACCATGGGCCCAGAGGAGAAGGGGAGGGAGCAATAGAATACATAGAACAGGGGGTATTTAGTGGGCAATGGAAGTGTTCTACATAATCTTGCAATGATGGACACAGGCCATGTTAAATATCATTAAAGTTTATGAAAGTGCACAGTCTAAAATGTAAACCATTGACCATGTTTAGTAGCTATGTTTCATTATTATATATCAGTTATAACAAAGGTATCAACCACATATAAAAAGGTATTAATATAGGAAAGAGGAATAGGGGAAGATGTTGGGTATATGAGAGGCCCTTGTATTCTGTATGTGACTTTACTGCGACCTAAAACTTATTTGAAAACAAAATGAAAAAATAGTAAGTCACTGGGGAATAAATGGAAGAAAATGACACTGTACAGACGGGACACCAAATATTTCAGTGATGAAAGGTAAAATGTCAAAAAAATTAAATATTTTTCATTATTTTTAAATATCCCAATCTTTCAATTTTCTTTTATATTTAGTTTTTTTAAAAATTTTATATATTTATTTTTTATATTTAAACTTAACATTATTATTTCATTTCTCTGTTAATTATATATGGCTACTTTAATGGCTTCATTTTGGAAGAAACGTTGAATCACTGTAGGGTTACAACTGAGGTAAGGGAGGATCGTTGGTGACATTGATGGGGTATACATGGGAGGAAGTTCACTTGGGCATACATATAAGGTATATAAAAATGTCCAAGTGATCACAGGGCACTGTCACAGTGGGTGGTGACTCACACAATAACTGAGAGAATACTGAATTCCTATCTTGTAGTATTCTACCAAATTCTCTAATGGAGCAACAACAGTTCCCCAAGTGCAGGGGTAATGACTGGAGAAGGAGAATGATCCAATGATGGGCCTCTGATATTGATGGCTATGCTTATAAGCCTTTGCTCTTGAAATTGAAACTTAGCCTAGTATTATAGACTGCCTAAGAGTTGCCTCCTGAGAGCCTCCTTGTTGCTCTTTCTAAGCCAAACTCAGCATAAAAACGCATTACCCCCTCCCCCACCCCCTGTGTGAGAACATGACTCCCAGGAATAAGCCTCCCTGGCACCGAGGGGTTACTACCAAGCACCAACTAGCAATGCAACTGGAAAAAGACCTCAAATAAAGGGGGAAAAGGTAAAGACAAATGAGTTTATATGGCTTAGAGTCTTCAATGTGTGTCAGGAGGCCATCCTAGAGGTAACGCTTATGCACATCTCAGAAGGATTTCATAGACTGCCAACATGGATGCTACCCCAAATAGTGGGGCTCCTAAGAACTCTGGAGACACTCAAGTCCTATGGTCAGGGCAGAAAGCTCCAGAGTTGGTGCTTTGCCAGTGGGCCTTGCTTTGGAATTTTTGCTTCTGAGAGTGACAGAGTTGGACTCAATTATGTCTTCTCTACACATGACTCATCTGTCCTTTCTATTTAAAGCTATACTTGGTGCTGGAGTTTGTAGTTGTGCATCCAAGAGACTTGGGTCTTTGGACTTTCCATGTGCCAGCTAGGCCTAGAGCATTGGTGGAGTTGCAACACCTACTCTACAGCTCATTGGACTCACCCAGGACAACTAAGAAGGAAATTATGATGGACAGTGACTCTCCCAAGGAACAGAGAGAGTCTACAACTGCAAGCAAGATAGTCCCATCCATCTATCCCATGCGATATAAGCCCCCTCTCAATTAGAGGTGGAGTGGACATCACCATCCCAGAATCCTCAGGATTGGGGAAAGAACAATAGACTAGAGTGGATTTACTGGTATTCTACTATAGACATATTGTGATTCTAGCAATGGAAAAAATTACAACATTGATGTGGAGGCTATCGGGGCAGCAAGAGGGAAAAACAGTTGTAATAAGGGGACTTTTTTGGGACTTGGGAATTTTCCTGAATGGCACTGCAACGACAGATATAAGCCATTTCATATCATCACAAACCATGCACATCTCTGTGGGAAAGAGTGTAGACTACAATGTGATCTATGGTCCATGCTTAATGGCAAAGCCCCAGGATGCATTTATCTGTTGCTATGAATGTGCCACACTAATGAAGGATGTTTAAGTTGGAGGGTATGGGAGATGTGGGGACTGGGTCATATCGGAATCCCTATTTTTTTTGTGTAACATTTATGTAATCTAAATATGTTTTTAAAAATAAAAGAAAAGTATTATTTTTAAAAAAATTTACCATAAGGTTTGCCCTGGGACTTCAATAAAACATGTAGAATTGATTATATGTTCTAAGCACTGAAAAGGAAAAGAATTTTCCCTACATAAGCAGGCTCTTCTTAGTTGGGAGGTTGTTGATGACTGAGTCTATCTCTTTACTTGTAATTGGACTGCTGAGTTCATCAATTTCTTCTTTCGTCAATATAGGCTGCTTCTGAGTTTCTGGGAATTTGCCCATTTCCTCTAAATTATCGTTCTTGGCATATAATTTTTCAAAGTATCCTCTTATGATACGCTTTATTTCTGTGGGGTCAGTGCTGATATCCACTTCCTCATTCCTTACTTTGTGTATTTGCATCTGTTCTTTCTTTTTCTTTGTTAGTCTGGCTAAGGGTTTGTCAATTTTATTGATTTTCTCAAAGAACCAGCTTTTGGTTTTGTTTATTTTTTCTAGTGCTTTCTTATTCTCTATTTCATGTAGCTCTGCTCTAATCTTTGTTATTTCCTTCTTTCTACATCCTTTAGGTTTAGTTTGTTGTTGGTTTTCCAATTCCTCCAAATGTGCAGGTAGGTCTTCAATTTTAGCTCTTTCTGTTTTTTTAAAATATGTATTTATGGCTATGAACTTTCTTCTCAGGACAGCTTTCACCGCATCTCATAGGTCTTGATATGTTGTGTTGTCATTTTCATTAGTTTCAAGGAAGTTACTGATTTCCTTTGAGATTTCCTCTTTTGTCTGAGAATGTGTTGTTTAACTTCCATATCTTTGTGCCGAATCTTTTTTTCTAGCCCTTAGTGATTTCCAATTTCATTCCATTGTGGCCAGAGAAATTACTTTATATAATTTCAATCTTTCTGAATTTATTGAGAGTTGTTCTGTGGCTTAGCATGTGGTTTGTCTTGGGGTATGATCCATGTGAACTCAAGAAGAATGTAAATCTTGCTGTATTTGGGTATAGTGTTCTGTATATGTCTATTAGGTACAGGTCCTCTAATGTATTGTTCAGAGTCTTTGTTTCTTTATTGATTCTCTGTCTAGATATTCTGTCTAATGGTGATAATGGTGTATTAAAGTCCCACACTATAATTGTGGAGACATTTATTTCTCCTCTTAATTTTTCCAGAGTTTGCCTCATGTATTTTGAGGCACCCTGATTAGGTACATAAATGTTTATGATTGTTCTCTCTTCTTGAGAGATTACCACTTTTACTAATAAATAGTGTCCATCTTTGTCTCTTACAATAGTTTTGCATTTAAAGTCTATTTTGTCTCTCCTTCATTTTTGAATGCAAGCTTTGCTGGATAGAGAATTCACGGCAGGAAGTTTTTTTCTTTTAGTACTTTGACTATGTCGTACCACTGTCTTCTTGCCTCCATGGTTTCAGATGAGAAATCAGCACTTAATCTTATTGTGCTTCCCTTGTATGTGATGTTTCTCTTTTCTCTTGTTGCCTTGAGCATTGGACATTTTGACAAGTATATGTCTTATAGTTGTCCTGTTGGGATTTTTACTGTTTGGGGCGTGCTGTGCTTCCTGGACATGTACATCTCTCTCAATAGGGTTGGGAAGTTTTCAGCCATTATTTCCTTCAACACTCCTTCTGTTCTCTTTTCCTTCTCTTCTCCTTCTGGGATGCCTATAATGTGTATGTTTGTGCATTTTATGTTGTCATTTAAAGTCCTGAGTCCCTGCTGGATTTTTTCTACCTTTTTATCTATCTGTTCTACTATCTGTTTGATTTCAGATGTATTGTCTTCCACATCACTAATTCTTTCTTCTGCCTGTTCAAATCTACTGTTATGTGAATCCAGCATCTTTTTTATTTCTTGCATTGTGCCATTGATCACCATCATATCTGTTATCTTTTTATGGATGTTTACAATTTCTTCAGTATCTTCTCCCAGTGTCTTCTTTATATCCTTAATCTCTTCCTTCACTTCATTAAGTTGGTCCATGATATTTGTTTGGAAAGCTCTGATTAGTTGTTTGATGTTCTGCATCTCTTCCTGGTTTTTAGTTTGTTCATTGGACTGGTCCATGTCTTCCTGTTCCTCAGTGTGGTTTGTAATTTTTTGTTGCCCTCTAGTCATCATTTTATCTTGATGGATTTATTCAGCTGACTAGCTTCTCCCTCTTCTCGAGAGTTTTATTTAGCTGGTGGTTCTGTGTGTGTTTTAAGTTTTCTTTTTGACACTTTTTCTTCTTATTTTATTTCCTTGCTTCTTTCTATGTTCCCTTGAAGGCAAAAGATTAGTGCCAGAGGAATGGAAAGATGTGAGAAAGGAAGAAGGATAATAGTAAAATTGATAAAAGTTAGAAGAGGGGCCATAAAAGACTTAGTAAAATGAATATTTAACTCATGTATGCAGTGTAGAGTAATAGGAAATAAACTGGAGTACCTACAATGGATTGGGAAACCAAATAGAGGAAAATATATGTGATGATTTTGAAGGCTAGAATGATGAAGAGAGAGAGAAAGAGTAAAGAAAGGGCTGAAAGGAAAAAGTTAATAATAATAATTAAAGAAGAAAACCGAATAGATAGAATAGAACTTGACACCTTTAAGTTGTGGACTAATGAAAAAGGAAAGAAAAACAAGAGATAACAAATTAACAAAGAAAAACCAAACAACCACACAAGCAAGCAGTCAAACAAAGCTAAGGAAGAACAGTGTTCCTTCTCAGGCCCTTGTGGAACCTCTCAGCCCGCTTGTGTTCATCAATCAATTGCCCTGAAAGGTTCTATCTGCAGGTTTTAAGGCAGATTTTAGCAATTAAACTAAATTTAAAAAATTTTCTTTTTTTATTTTTTAAAGTGACTGTTTTCTTTCTTTCTTTTTTTTTTTTTTTGGTGAAACAAGGGACCCAAAAGAAGTCCTCTTCTAGACAACCCCCTTCACAGAGGACATCCTAAATAGGCTCGTGGAAACTAATCAAGCACTTCCCACTTCCTGGCCTCCCAAGGGGAGCTGAAGCTCTGATTCTTGTCAATGTATAATGATAAAATTGGCTGACACCGTCCCCTTTGGAGCCTCAACCATGGTCTTATGACATAGTATTTACTAAAGGGCCAGAGTCCTTACAGTTCTAATCTGTGACTTTTTTTTGTGTGTGTCTTGCTTTAATGCCTGACTTAATCAAATATATTGTCTTCCTGTTTGGGGCACAAATCTGGCTTTGCCTGGACCTTTATGACCACTGGTATTTATGCTTTGCTACCAGCCCTAGTCTAGCCTCCCTTACTTACCCAATGATTCACCATCTGTACATATACAGCTAAACATAGAGCTTAGGAACTACAGGGAATCCCAATACCACTGTTCAGGGCAATTCCTTTGATAGCCCATTTTTAATGTTAAAACTTATCCAGCTGGTGGAAACTCCAATGTCTGACTCTTCAGCTATGCCAGACTTTTATACTCTGCTAGTACTTGGTATTTACTCACAAACAAGCAGTACAGAAAGGGAATCTTGATTGCCTTCTCATATAATTCCTTTATTTTATGGATAACTGACCTTTTGTGCCTTCTGCCCAATGCCTGAAAACATTTTATGTGCATTTTGGTCTGGTTTAGAGGTGTTTATACTGGAGGGGAAATCATGTACCACTTACAATTCATTATGGAGGACAAAATCTTAACAAAGATTTAAAATATCTTCTGATTCAACTGATGATATATTTTGATTCTGCAAATCATTATATATTTTCCCTCTGTTACTTATCAGTATCGTTTTTCTTCTCCTGGATTATTACTTTTTTTTTTTTTTTGCTTATGAAATAATGGATCTTTATCTTTCTATCATTTTTAATAAATGTTATACAATTTTTACTAGCTTTTTATTTATTGTTATTTTATTTCCACCATTTTATTTCTCCAATTTTATTTAGTTGAATTCATTGTTTTTTTTCTAACACCAAGAAAAACATTATTATGTTTTTTATTTTAATTGTTTTCTGTTTAAAAATAGAGAAGTTTAATATTATCATTATTCATCTGAATGCTACTTTAAAATGTATGCATTAATATGCATTATTCACATTGCAATACAGAATAAATTCAGATTGCATTTTTGGTTATATTTATTTTTAATTTTCAAATGAAAAAAACTTTCAGTTTTATATTTTGAATATTGATGGGCACTAGGTTTGCTTGCAACTTTTGGCAATACTAAATAATCCCGCTATGAACATTGGTGTGCATATATCTGTTCGTGTCTCTGCTTTCATTACTTCAGTGTATATAACCAGAACTGGGATTGCTGGATCATATGGCAGTCCTATAGTTAGCTTCCTGAGGAACTGCCAAACTATATTACATAACCTCACTGATATGACTTAAGCAAATTGAACAGAATCACAGAGCTAGAATCTGGAAGATAGGTTAACAGGGGCTAAAAAGGGAGAAAAGGGTGGTTTGCCGATCCTCAACATGGGCAAAATCTATGATAAGGTGGAAGGCTGTGGTTGGGCAGTGGATGGGGGTGATGGTGGCGCAGTGATGTGATTGGGTTCTATGGTGCAAAAATATGAGGGAGAGTAGGGTGATGGAGTAGGATTGGACTATCCATGGAATAGGGGAGGGTTAAAGGAAGCAACAGGTGAACTCTGGGGATTTGCAGGTCTGTGATTAAAACTACAATGATAGGAAAGTTCTTGTGACAGATTTGGCAGGGGAAGGTTACTAGTGTAGGGCATCAGGGGTGGGGATATGTGGGATAGAGTGTACCTCGGGCATGCTTCCATGGAGTATGAACGTGTTCACCTTGTCTTATGTGTTATCTCAGTGGTTGGGGACCCACACAATAAACAAGAAAATATTAAACTCCCATCCTGGGGAGTCCTGCTATGTTCTCAATTAGAGAGGCAAGAATCTCTCCATAATATAGGCAGTGTCTCTTAAAAGAAAACAGACCAATATGTCAAGTCCCCAATATTATTGCATGTAACTCTGAACCTTATTCTTCAAATGTTGAAACTTAGTGGTTGTCATAGTTTCTGAGGTGGAACATAAAGTATTTTAGGGCATTGGACTTGTTTAGCATGATCTTGCAATAATGGATACATGACATTTTAAATTTTGTCAAAGCCTATAAAAGTGTACAGTGAAAAATGTAAACCATAATGTAAGCCATCGGTCTTGATTAGTAGCAAAACTTCAATATTTGTACATCAATTTTTACAAATTTACCATCCACATCTAAAATGTTTTTGATAGGGGAGACTGGGATAGGGGGAGGATATTGGGTCTATGTGTATCCCCTATATTTTCTATGTGATTTTTCTGTAACCTATAGCTTCTTTGAAGATGGGAAAAAAAAGACATTGGGGGAACATATGGAAGAAATTGTCGCTGTACATTAACAACAACAGATCGAACAATGACGAATTATACAATGAATAAATTTTTTTCTTTTTTGTGTTTTATTTGTTATACATTTATTTATACATTTATTATTATTTTATTTACTTATTAATTTTATTTGGTTATTGTTTTGGCTTTGTTTTTGGGGAGGTTTTGCATAGCAGAGGTTATAACTGTGGCAGGAAGGATCACTGGTGCACGGTGTTGGTGTTGGGG
>JAKSZT010054023.1:9604194-9618420 GCA_026826555.1 Tolypeutes matacus | reverse complement strand
TTTTTTTATGAGAAACACTTAGTAGATGCTGTGAAGAACCTGAATATGAATAAGCAAACGCTTCTCTCAAAGAATTTACCACCTTCTTGGAGAGAGAAATATCAATGAATGGCACATACACAAACTTTATTTTAAAAAAGCATTCTTCAAATTTATCTTTGATTATTTTAAATATATATTCCATATCTGTCGGCCTAAATAATTCCTTTGATTATTATATTACTCAATGATTCATGCACAGTAGAGACTTACCAAGAGAAATACCCTTTCTGGTGAGCATGGTGTAACAATATCTGTGAGAGTTCATTCATCTAGGTTTACATTAGAATTGCATTCAGCCCAGCAATTCTCTCCTTATGGGAAAAACATATTTCTTTTTAAGAGCATAGATTCATTATGAGCAAAGCAATCTCTATATATACCTCCAAATTGTTTCAGGAATTATTCTGCAGATAGTGCTTCTTTAGTGACACACACAAACATGTCTATATATAAAGTGCTTGAAGTTAGAGTGTCACATTAGACTTTATTGGATACTGAAATCTGTTGTTTTTAATGGAGAACATACTTAATTTCTTGTAAAGATTGCATTTCTATGTAATCAAAAATCAAATTGCATCTAATCACATAAAAATTTTATTTTTTATAGCAAAATTGATGAGGAAATTTCTCCAGCTGTACACCTCCTCCTCAGCAGAGACCCACAGCTTTAGGAAGATAACAGCTCCTCTCCTCCCCTTCAACTAAGGCCCTCTGCTTTAGAAAGATAAGCTAAACTCACACTTCTGCTTTTGTAAACTCCGCCTGCCCACTTGCTTAAGGAATTTGCCTGCTTGCCCAGCAACCCACTAGCAAATAAGCAGAGAACACACAAGTTCCTATATAAGCCCATGAAAGCCAAAGCTCAGGCCTCAGACTTTGGGGACTAGTTTCTCCTCTGAGCCCGTGCATAATAAAACTGTTCCTCCATGTCTCTGAGTGCCGCTTGGGTTTCTTGTCATCTGAGTTTTGTCTGCTGCAACATTTGTTTCTCTGACTGGGAAACCCAACTGTGCAGGCCTGTTGTGCCTCCAGCTTGGGACTGATGGGTGCAACTGGTGGTGATCTCCTAGCGAACGAGGTAGGCACCACCCATCCTCTTAATGAGACCTACTTCTGAGGCGGTACCCATGGGTTGTGTCCCCAAACCCTGGCCTGACTCATTAAGGAGGCAGACTGAGTGGTACCTGAAGAGTTTGGAAAGGTAAGTACCCAGGTGCCAAATCCAAAGTCAGGTCCACCTCCAGACAGAAGGGGAGACCAATCACCTCCAGAAATCTCGAGCATCAAGATTCCGGAATAGGACAATCCCTGTGGGAGGGACTGCATAACTTCTGAGTGATTGTGTGTGAATGAGGATGGTAGAGGCTTGCCTCTATTGTTCCAGTGTGTGGTTCCACAGCTCATGCTACAGAACCTGAGTGAGCCCTATACCTGTTTTCTGTGGCCACATCATATGGCATAACAGCCCACCCTGAACTCTTAGCCAAAATGAGCTGATGTTCTCATGAGAGATGCAGACAGGTGGGCACCTGAGTGGGCTTGAAAGAGGCAACCATTTCCTTTGTCTATCTTGTACCATGAACTCAGGGTATGGGCTCATCACAGTCAAAACCTAATATTTTAGACTGCATGTTCAAGAATTTTAAGAAGGGTTTTTCCAGAGATTATGGCATCTGAATGAACCCTGGCAACTTCTGGACATTATGTGAATTACAGTGTTCTACTTTTGGAATTGACTGGCCCTTGGAAGGGACCCTGGATGTAGCCAGGGTCTGCACTGTGTGACTTGTAGTCACAGGAACTCCCAGCCATCCTGATCAGTTTCCCTACATCGACTCTTGGCTAGAAAATAGCCCAGACTCTGCCCCTTGGGTTCAATTTTGCATTGGAAAAAAGGAACAGAGCAGGGTCTTGGTTGCACAAGGAACGGGGTCCTGAAAGCCAGTCATTCATCAGGGATCCTCATAAGAAGACCCACCCCCTCCACCATATGCTCTGGCCACTCTAGCCTCCCCTCCTAGACCAGGAATGCAGGCGAATCTCCCAGAAACACCCCCACCTTCAGTCCCTCCAGGACAACCGGCCCTCTCTGGAGAAAGCTCCAGAACCCCTGTAGCAAGAAGGCTCTAGTCAGCACAACCTGCATTACAGATGCCCCTCTGTGAGATACAGTGTCCAGCCCCGATCGGCCAGGATGGGACCATCTGACCCAGGAGGCCTGTTTTGTATTACCAGCCCTTAACAACTACAGACCTCTTAAATTGGAAGCACCATACCCCTTCCTACTCAGAAAAGCCCCAAGCCCTTATTGATCTCATGGAGTCCATCTTCCAAACCCATTGTCCCACTTGGGATGACTGCCACCAACTCCTCCTGACTTTGTTTAATACAGAGGAGAGGAGACAGATTCTGATGAAAGCCTGAAAGTGGCTGCAGGAGCAGGACACTGCTGGTGTCTTAGACTTGGAAGATTGGGCATGAGAGGTGGCGCCAGAGGCCCAATGGAACTGGGACTTCAACACCGATCAGGGATGGGCTGCCCTCCAGCGATATTGGGAAGCACTCCTCTGAGAGGTCCAAGAAGGGGCAAAGTGACCCACAAACATGACAAAGAAGAGTTTAGTCACTCAAAAGCCTGAAGAATCTCCAGGGTATTCCTATGAATGACTTTGTGAGGCCTTCAGAATCTATACCCCTTTTGACCCATGTAGTAGTTTGGAGGTTTGATGTAATTATGAATTCCAAAAATAGATATTGGATCATGCTTGTAAATTGGTCTGTTAATCTGGGCATGATTAAGTTATGATTAGGGCATTAACTGGGCCACATCAGTAGGACATTGAGCCCCACCCCTTGGTGGGTGGGGAAATCAAATATAAAAGACATGGCAGAGAACAGTTTTTGATGTTGGAGTCTTGATCTGGAGCCCTGGGATGTAAGAGAGGTTGGCCATGAGGAAGGAGAAAAGGCCCTGGGATAGAGACAAGCCATTTGCCTCATAGTGTACAGCTGGCCTTGTGGAGGAAACAGGAGCTAAGCCCAGAGAGAACGCAGCCCTGGGAAGAGAGGAACCCAAGAAGCCTGAACAATGGCTAATGTCGGCAGCTGTCTTGCTCCAACACGTGGCAATGGACTCTGGTGAGGGAAAAAACTTACACTTTATGGCCTGGTAACTGTGGACTTCTACTCCAAATAAAGACCCTTTATAAAGACCAACCAATTTCTGGTATTTTGCATCAGCACCCCTTTGGCTGACTAATACAATCCAGAAGTTCTGGAGAACCAGAGAATGGTGAGTGCCGACTTTGTTGTGCAGGCAGCATCGGACATTAAGAGAAAGCTCCAAAAATTATAAGTGTTCATGAGAATGAACATCTCTCAGCTCCTTGAGGTCACCAATAAAGTGTTTGTCAGTCGGGATGAAACCGCCGAACGGGAAGCCAAAAAGCAAATGAAACACTAAGTTTCCCTGCTGGCAGTGGTCTTGGAAAGTCCTGACCCCACCAGATGAGGAGGACCACCGTGAAAAGGGGGGACAAGTACCAAGAGGGCACCCCTGGCCAGAGACCAATGTGCCTACTGCAAATAAAATGGACACTGGAAAAATGAGTGCCCCCTAAAGAATCGGGCACATGAAAGAAGCAACCCCAAAGGGAAATACCGACCTGAACCCCAGGACCATCTGATCAGTCTGGCAGGACTCGACTTCAAATATGGGCGACTGGACTCACTGGAACTTGGCCCCCATGAACCCACAGTCAAACTACAAGTCAGGGGCCAGCCAATGACTTTCATGGTAGACACTGGTGCTGAATATTCTGTGGTCACAACTTCTGTCTCCCCTTTAGTGGAAAACTGCTAATATTATAGGAGCAACTGGAGACCAGTCTAGTCAATGACCTTTATGCCAGTCGAGAACTTGTCAATTAGGAGGCCACAAATTAATTCACGAATTTCTGTACCTTCCTGAATGCCTGGTGCCCCTACTTGGTAGGGACCTCTTAACCAAACTGGGAGCCCAGGTTCCCTTCAAACCTGAGGGGCCAGCAAGTTTAAGCCTCAAGAATGGCCTCACTTTCCTCATCACCGTACCCTGAAGCAAGGAATGGAGATTTCATGCAGAAGAAAATTCAAGTCAGAATCCAGAAAAACTGCTGGAATGTTTTCCCCAGGTTTGGACAGAAAAAAACCCCACCAGGAATGGCACAGAACCCTGCACCCATAATCATCGACTTGAAGGCTGGAGCCATCCTTGTCTGGCACAGGCAGTATCCAATTCCCTGCAAAGCACAATTAGGCATGGTCGAGCACATAGATCACCTGAGAAAAGAGGGAATCTTTTTTTTTTTTAATTTTTTATTTATTTTTTATTGTGGGTAAAAACCAAAATTCTCACAATACTTACAAACATTTGCAAAATGATATATAAATATATATGCATATATGTGTATTTGCTTACATCTTGATCAAGTGCCAAGTACCCTGGAATACCCCATTATTACCAGTGAAGAAGCCAGATGGGACAGGATATTGACCCATCCAGGATCTATCAGCCATCAACAATGCCACTCTCATCTTACATCAGGTTGTTCCCAAGTCATGCACTTTGCTGGGACAGTGCTGACTGAAGCCACCTGGTTCACTTGCTTTGACCTGTAAGAGGCCTTCTTCTTCCTGTGCTTGGCCCCTCTGAGCCAGCCTCTGTTTGCCTTTGAGTGGGAGGATCCCAGAACCTGGCAGAAAACTCAGCTAACCTAAACTCAGCTCCTGCAAGGCTTCAAAAACTCCCCTACCTTTCTCAGGGAAGCCTTGGCAGCAGTTCTGGCCACCTACAACCAGGAAGACTGCAGGTGTGCCCTTTTGCAATAAGTAGATGACCTCCTGTTTGCCAGTGAGACAGAAGAGGACTGCTGGAGAGGGACCCTGACTCTCCTACAACTTCTAACACAGACTGGGTACAAAGTGTCTTGGAGAAAACCCCAAATCTGTAAACAGCAGGTCAAGTACCTGGGGTTCAGCATCACACAAGGGCACCAGGTGATCAGACCAGAATGGAAGAAAGTAATCTGCACCATCGCTACCCTCACCACAAAAAGAAAACTTCACGTGTTCCTCAAGGCTGTAGGGTTCTCTCACATGTGGATTTCTGGGGTGCAGCTATGCCAAACCCCTCTATGAAGTTCTGAGAGGTCCAGAAAAGGAGTCCCTCATCTAGGGAGAAGCTCAATAGAGGGCCTTTCAAGACATCAAAAAACAACTTGGCCGAGCCCCTGCCTTGGGGCTCCTGGATGTAACTCGAAATTTCAACCTGTTCGTGCATGAAAAGACCAAGATAGCCCTCGGAGTCCTCACACAAACAGTCGGCCCCTGGCAAAGGCCCATCACTTACCTCTCCAAGAAACTGGACCCCATGGCTGTGGGATGGCCACCCTGCCTGAAAGCCCTAGTGGCAACCATAATCTTCATCAAAGAAGCCAACAAATTAACCTTCGGACAGCCTATTCATGTCATGGTGCTGCACACAGTCACTGCCCTAAGGAACTCACATGGGCACCAGTGGATATCTAACCCCCGGCTTGCATATTACCAAGGTTTACTCTGTGAAAACCCCAGAGTAACAACAGAAGCAGTGTGCAGTCTAAACCCCACCAACATTTTGCCAGACAAAGAATGGGTCCGTGAACATGATTGTATTGAAGTGATCAAAGAAATTTATGCTGCACACCCCAACCTTCAAGACAGACCACTCCCTTTCCCACATTGGACACTATTTACAGATGGAAGCAGTATTGTTAAGAATGGGAAAAAGTTGCTGAACAGATAGTGGAAGCAGCCTCTCTACCTCGGGGATGGTTCACGCAATGAGCAGAACTCTGGGCGCTGTTCCGAGCTCTGCAGTTAGCCACTGGGCAGGCAGTAAACATTTACATTGACTCTAAAACACATTCACTACCACTCATATCCACGGAGCAATTTATAAAGAAAGAGACCTCCTAACTGCAGGGGGAAGGAAATCAAAAACAAAGAAGAAATCCTTCAACTTTTAGAAGCAATCTGGAAACCAGACAGAGTTGCCATCATCCACTGCTGGAGACATCTGAAAGGAATGGATATGGCCAACAAATCAGCCCAGCAAGCGGCTGAAGGGATCCACGGATACAATTCCTGGAACCGACACTGCAGGATTCCCTCTCAGGACAAGAAACTAATCAACTAAACTATACCTGGGATGAACAGGAATGGGTCAAAGGAGAAGGGGGAAGCTGAACCCCTGAAGGAACATGGCTGCTCCCAGATAACTGTACTTTTGTCCCAAAAGAGCTGTTCATGCCCTCATCCAACAATACCACCAACTCACCCACCTAGGGAAAACTGCACGAGAAGTCTTATGCAGGTGATACTACTACACAACCTGACTGGCTTCCCTCTGTGCCACCATCAGCAGCCAGTGCCAAGTTTATGCCCAAAACAGCCCTTTGCAGGGTCTCTGAGCTTCAGCTGGTAACCAGTACACAGAGACAGCCCCTTCTGAAGATCTCACAGTAGACGTCACAGAAGTGAAACCAAGTCAGGGGTACAAATATCTGTTATTGATGATATGCACCTTTTCTGGCTGGGTCAAAGTTTTCCCCACTCGCACTGAGAAAGCAAAAGAAATGACTAAAGATTTTACTCAGGGAAATCATTCCCTGACATGGGCTGCCTCTGTCCACTGGAAGCAACAATGGCCCAGCCTTTGCGGCTGCCATAGTTCAAGAACTGGCAAAGATGTTAGGAATCAAGTGGAAACTCCATACCACTTATAGGCCTCTGAGTTCAGGGAAAGTTGAATGCATGAATAGAACCCTCAAGGCCACCCTAACCAAACTCAGCTAAGAAACGGATCTTCCCTGGGTAAGCTTACTTCCCTTAACCCATCTCCAAGTTACGTGTACCCCAGGATCCATGGGCTATTCACCCTTTGAAATTCTATTATCCAGGAATATCTCAATTATCCAGGCCCTCAGAGGAAATCTCAAGCTCCTGGGGGAGGCTGGCTAAGATTCCATCCTCCAGCAGCTGGGGAAAACTCTAGTCCAAATACATAAAACTGTCTTGTCCCAGAACCACATCCCACTGGGACATTCAGTGCATGCCCACTGGCCAGGGGACCTAGTCTGGGCCTTAGACTGGAAAAAAGAACCCCTTCAGCCTACCTGGACAGGTCCACATACTGTGACCTTGTAACTCCCACTGTTCTTAAAGTTGCAGGCATCATTCCTTAGACCCACCATTCCAGAGTCAAGAGAGCACAACCCCCGGCAAAGAACAGGACAACTAGACAGCCCAACCCGTAACTGGCCACCCCTTAAGAATCTGAGTTGCCCGGAACCGCCCCCGAGCACCACCCTTATATGACACCTGCTGAATGGACCGCTGCTCCAGGTGGTTTCTACTCCTGGAAGGACTACTCACCCTACTTGTTGGAACTGGACTAGCTGCTGCAGGTCCTGTAGTTTGGACTATAGTGAATAGAGCTTTAATTGCAATAGCTTATTGGTGTATAGTAGGATGCTTTGATGCCTTGAATTGCTTATACTTTTCTTCCTCACCCCCTCCCTAAGAGCTGATACTCACACTCAAAACCAGTGGCAGCTGCAAGTCAGTCAAAGCTGGGGCAGACAATCCGTGCTGAACATTTCAGTCCCATTCTTGGCAGGTGTAACCTCAACCTTTGTAATATTCAACACTTGCAGGGGAATCAAGGATCACACTCCTTATACCTTACTAGCTGCGCCTTACCCCATGCTCCCTTACTTGCCCCCAGGAGAGGGTATAGAGGCCACAACTATGGCAGTTATGACAAATATCTCTGCCAAGACCCTGCGCATGGGTGGAGAGTTCCGCTGCTTTTGGACCTTGCTGGTAGGTGCCACCACTCCCTGGAGACGGGGTCCCAACTTCTCCATACCTCCTGCAAAAATCCCCAGCCCAGCAGGGTGTAGCATAGTAACCTGTAACTTGATAAAACTCACCTTATTAAATGTAACCACCAGATCAGAAAATACCTTTCTAAAGGCACAAACAGGACAAAAAACTAAGAATCAGAATATATGATCCAGTGGGGCTGGACCCGGGGAACCTCATACTAGTCCAACTGATCCTGGTAACCCAACCCCTGGAGAAAACCTCAGTTAAAAATATCAGTAAAGCTGCCCAGACCCTAAAAGCCAAAGTTAAACAGCCCCCCACAACGTCCTTTTGAACCAAGTTAAAAATTTCCACCAACTCCTAAATAAATCCCTGCCCAACATAGCTGCATCCTGCTGGCTATGTACTTCCTCAAGTCTAACCATCTTCCCTGTACCTGTCCATGGAATGTAATCTTCCTGACCCATGACAGTTCTGCTGCAGGAACCAAGCCCCTCCCAGTCCGCATAACCAAACCCCCAGGAAAACTAGCTAACTGGAAAAACTACCAGCTCCTCTTCAACTATCCTCCCTCTTGGAAAGGCTAACTGTAACACCACTTGCCCACTCAATGAGTCTAACCGATGCATCACAAACTCCACCATCTGGGTCTGTGGCATCAATGCCTACCTGTTCCTACCCCAGGACGGTCAGGGCATCTGCTACCTGGCCTGGTCAGTGCCATCATTCTCCATGTGCAGAGAAGAATTGCCTGGAGAGCTCTCCCGAACCAAAGGAGCAATACAGGCAATTCCCCTACTTTTGGGACTAAGAGTAGTCAGAAGCATGGCAGTAGCAGGAGCCTCACTTGCAGTTGGTCAGGAGGGCTTACAAACCCTAGCATGAGAAAGAGCCAATTACCTTGAGGAAATATTGTGGGCTTTCAACGGGTTGCAAGACCAAATAGACTCATTGGCAGAAGTAGTTTTACAAAACAGGCGAGGATTAGACTTGCTCACCACAGATTCAGGGGGAATCTGCCATGCCCTGGAAGAAGAATGCTGTTTTTATGCAAATTCCTCAGGGATAGTTAGAGACAAGGTAGCCCTGATAAAAGAACTAGCCAGAGACCGCTTAAATCATGCATACCAGGCATCTGCCAATGGGAACTACTTCCAGTATCTCCTCTCCTGGATTTTGCCATTCATGCCAGTAATAGCCACAGTCTTCTTCCTCTTACCTTTTGGACCATGTATTCTATGGTACCTAACACAATACATCACTTCAGAACCTAAATGCCTTAAAACTCCAAGTAATGACTTGTGTTAAGTATCAGCTCTTGGGGGCTATTGAAAAATCTCTATGATAGCAGATGATGTTCCATAAGGAATTATAAGGGCATCAAAGGGGGGAATGATGAAGAAATTGCTGCAGTCCTACTCCTCCCACTTAGCAGAGACCCACAGCTTTAGGAAGGTAACAGCTCTTCTCCTCCCTTTCAGCTAAGGCCCTCTGCTTTAGGAAGATAAGCTAAACTTCCACTTCTGCTTTTGTAAATGCTGCCTGCCTGCTTGCTTAAGGAATTTGCCCACATAAAGTCCCTATATTAACTCATGAAAGACAAAACTTGGGGCTCAGACTTTGGAAACTGACACTCCTCTGGGCTTGTGTGTGATAAAACTTTGTTCCTTCACCTCTCTGAGTGCTGCTTGGGTTTCTCATCATCCGAGTTGCATATGCTGCAACAGGTTGACTGGCAGAATGCTGTAGGATTGATAGTCACTTGCAATTAACAAGTGAAATGCTTTATTTCCAAGGCCCCTTTCACAGCATCCTTTACATCTTTGTTTCTCAAACTGTAAATCAAAGGGTTTAACATGGAAATCATCAACATAGAAAACAGACACCACCTTTCTGATCTCCAGAATACTGGGAATTTGGTTGAGTGTAATTAGAGCTCAGGGTACCATAGAATATGGTCACAGCAGTCAAGTGAGAGGCACAGGTGGTGACAGCTTTTTATCTGCCTGCTGCTGAGCAGATCCTCAGAATAGCAACAACAATGCACATGTAGGATATGATCATAATCAAGAAGGTGGCCATGGCAATGACCCCAGAGAAAGTTTAGAGCAACAATTCATTCATGGAAGTATCAGATCATGACAGCTTTAGCAGTGAGGGAATATCACAGAAGAAGTGGCTGACAGCATTCGGTCCACAGAAGGACAGTCTCTTCAAGCTTACTGTGTGGGTCAATGAGTTAATCATTCCACCTATGTATGACCCAATGACAAGCACTACACACATTCTCTTGGACATAACTGAAATGTAAAGAAAAGGGTTCACAATGGCCACATAGTGACCATATACCATCACAGACAGCAAGAAGCCTTCTGTGGTAATAAACACCCCCAAAAAACAAATGCTGTACTATCCAGGCAGAGAATTACATGGTTTCCCCTCACAACAAAGAGGTTGATGAGCATTTTAGGTGCAATGACTTATGAATAGCAGGCATCTACAAATGATAGGCAGCTGAAGAAAAAAATACATGGGTGTGTGGAGTTTGGGGGTGACTTGCATTAAGGAGATCATGCCCAGATTCCCCACCAAGGTAATAAAATGTATCACCAAGAACAGCACAAAAAGTACAATTTTAAGTTCAGCACAGTCTGTCAGACCCAAAAGAATAAACTCAGTAACAACTGTGGAGTTATCTTCAATCATTTGTTAATTCCTTCTCTTGAAATATGGTGTGAATAGGATTAGCAGATTAGAACAGCTATAAGAGAATCAATTATATAATAAATCAGACATTAAGATTTAAAGACATACTCTTAGATAAACACATAATTTTCTGAAAACATTTCCATATTTATATTAAGAGATTGACTAGACTGTCTCAAATATTTTTCAGAGCTATTTATATTGCTACCCCATTAAAAGATGTTTAAAAAAAGCATTTTGGCCATCAAAAATTTCAGTTTGCCTCTAAAATGTCTGTCTCAATAGCATGGTAATACTAAAGTGGAAAACTGAAGGCAAATGATATGAAGTTGAAGAAATAAATGTAAACCATTTTAGGAACTGTCTGTTCATTTTGAATATGACAAGAGTAAATGGCACGAAGATCAAAAATGAGCTCTTCTATGTAGTTAATTCACAAATAATTATTACATAGCCAGAGAAGTAGCAAGGATTATAAGCCAGGCAACATGACCTCCAAAAATGATGTCATTACCCTTTTAAAAGTGCCCAAATCTCTCGTCTCTTCTGATTCCTCTTTGTGGGCATAAAGGAGGCAGACACTCATGGAAGTCATGGAAACACACATATACCCACACATTTTGGAACTAGTCTCATTTCAAGTGCCAGTAAACATTCGTTGCTAGTGACCATTGTATTGAACAGAACAGATTATAAAGTGTTTATTTCACCGTAGAAATTTCTGTATGTTCGAGTTATCTCTTGACACTATGCCATATCTTTTTAGAATAACAGTTGAATAACATTTCCCAAGGAAAATTTTTATTGTAAATAATTTTCATTGCAATCATTTAAGGAAATAGAATACCCAGATGGAATTTAGAAGTTTTATTTTATTACTTATTCGGGGCTGGACCATTCTCTGCAATATGTGAGGTGATGTTTTAAACAGAATTGAATGACAGAATGTGGAGTTGTAGTAAATGACCTCTAATATTCTTAACATTCATATTATTCTATTAGATTTACAGCTTAAATTGATTACTAACTAGGAGTAAATTCAAATAAACAGAGGAAAAAGCATTTTTAAAGTGTAAATTAAATTTACCAAAATATTTTTAAATTCAAGCTTTAGGACATTCATGTATATTTCCATAGTTTCTTACCTTTACTCAAAAGGAATTTCAGTTACTGATTATCTGATATGCTGAGTTACTAAAACTTAGTAGTATGTAGCTGAAGATTATTTCAGGTAAAATAATTGAAGGTAGATCTTAGCCATTATGACACAACAAACAGAACAAAAACAAACAAGTATGCTATCATACATTTAATTATTTCCTCTCAGAGGACAAACTTGAATAAAAGGGACATATGTATATGTATGTATATATATGTATATTATATATATGTATATATGTGTATATTACACACATGTATTTTTTATAATAGCCTCTTATGAGCTCTGTCACTGATTAAACATTAGACAGTACAAACTGAGATTTTGGGAAGCATACTGCTTCTTAAGGGACTTCACATTTTTCCAAGAATCATATATATCCCTAAAGTATATAATTAACCCAACTGTTATAAAGTGCTGAGGAAAACATCAAGCAAAACTGCAGGACTCTTGAATTCAATAAAATATCATGAAAATATAATCAGAAATAATTGGCTTCAATAGAACAGAAATAATAAATGGTTAGAAAGTACTATGATAGTTTTAAATTTGTCTTTCGGCTGATATGAATGAGAAGTACTCATGAAAAGTGCCAGTATGTCTAAAGGCTTGTTTAGAATCAATACAGACACACAAACAAACACACAACATAAATAAACAAATTTCTGCCAGTTGCCTATCTCAACTTTCAGTTTAATGTGCAGCTTTTGCTTTGTATGAATCCTGTAAGAAATCTGCTTTAGAATCAAATTTTACATTCATTAAACTGATATGCGTATGTTAACCACAATAAATAAAAAAGTTGTCAAAAATGTTTAGACATTTATTTTTGGAAAGATTGAAGAGCAAATATACCCCTAAACATTTCTATAATATATAAAAATAGAAATCATACTTTAAGTTTGATAGTTGAAATCACAAGGGAATAATGAATAATCACCATGGGGAAAAAAGTAGAATGCTAAAAATTAGGCTGATAAGGGTATTTGTCTTTGTAAAGAGTTTTGGAATTTAATATTTCTGATGCTGAAAACAACTGGATAATTGGAGAAAATGAATAAATATATCAAAAGTTCTTAGACATTTGAGAAATGGCAGCACATTATCTCTTATTATCTATGAGAGAATGTAAATGTTCACTGGTCACTGACAGGAGGTGGGGATGTGTTACTATGACAGTACATGGGGAGATGAGATAAACAAGAAATCTTGGAAGATGGAGGTACCTGGAATATATAGCGATGAGTGCTGGAGTGGAGAGAGCTAGGCAAGGAAAGATGGAGTATTTAGTCATATAGATCTTAAAAGAGAACAAAAACTAAGTCCTAGTAAATTTTAATGTTCAAATTTTTACTGAGTGCCCCATCACAGAAAATGGTGGATTCAGAAGCTCCAGGAATCAGTTACTACAAAAAATCAACTATTGAGCTGTGGGAATCAAATATTTCAGAATGCTGGAATCTATTCAAACACTTGCAATGATGAGAGAAGGGCTTGATGAAGAAAATAACCTGATAATTTCAGGGAATGTTGTTGTTTCATGTGACAGCTTCCATCCTCAGCACCTAGCCCCAAGGCAGACAGCAGAAGGGATGGTGACCTGATTCCTGGAATGATTGGCAAGTGCTGGGGGTGGAATGGGAAGTAATAAGGACTGAGTCCTCCAAATATTGGTGTTGTGTGTTTTGATCTGCCTGATGGTTTACTGAGGAACTGGCACAGAGCTGGCCATTGTTTTAAACCTCTCAAGAAGCAGCAGCTACCTGAGAAGCATGCATTGAAGGTGTTTAGGAACAGGCTACAATTTTTTTTTCTTTGCTTATTAATACCAGGAACATAAGGAATTCATTGCTAGATCCCTGGGTGACTCCCAAGATAATGGAACAGAGATTTCTGTGACCACCTTTGCAGAAATTATTCGGAAAATCACTAAACAGACAATTGCTTGGGTAGGGGAGAGAATTTTAATTTCAGAGTTACCTCATTATAATATTCAAAATTTCCTATTCTCAAAAAAATTATGAAGCATACAAAGAAACATGAAAGTAAGGCCATTCAAAGAAAAAAGTTATTGAAAGAAACCATCTCTGAATAAGCGCAGATATCGAATTTACTAAACAAACACTTCAAATTAACAGATTAAATACTCTCAAAGACCTGAAGGAAACCACATACAAACAACTAAATGAAATTAGGAGAATGATATATGAACAACTAAGGAATATCAATAAAGAAAGAATTATCAAAAGGATCCAAATAGAAATTCTGGAGTTGAAAAGTATAGTAGCTGAAAGAAAAGGAAAAAAGAAGAGAAGAGAAGAAGAGAAGAGAAGAGAAGAGAAGAGAAGAGAAGAGAAGAGAAGAAGAGAAGAGAAGAGAAGAGAAGAGAAGAGAAGAGAAGAGAAGAG